>VFFE01007859.1:2594265-2859953 GCA_008921705.1 Burhinus oedicnemus
CCCCCGGGCTTTGTGGCTTTATTTTCAAAAAACTACGTTAAAAACAAAAATCTGTTAAAAATACATAAGTAGAAAAATATTTTCTTATACCCAGAAAGAGTCAAAGGGGAAAAAAAACCCCAAGAAATGGAAAATAAAGTTTGGGGTTTTTGACTGTCCTGGGGATATTTATAGAAATAATGAATTTTTCAAAATATGGTTTACACAATTCTAGCCGCTATTGAAATGTCCTAAAGA
Organism: Burhinus oedicnemus; assembly: GCA_008921705.1. Lineage (NCBI taxonomy): Eukaryota > Metazoa > Chordata > Aves > Charadriiformes > Burhinidae > Burhinus > Burhinus oedicnemus. The sequence continues at coordinate 2,594,503 of VFFE01007859.1, forward strand.
TTTATTGGCAGGAGGGGATTTTTTTGTGCAGGGAAAAAAGGGATCTCAAAAATGATCTAATTCTTGCTCAGATTTTCAAACAGAATTAGTAAAAATTAGTTTTCATTTTGGAAGGCTAATTCCAAAAGAACATCAAACGGTCATTATTTTTACAAATAGTAAATAACCTCATCTGTTATATCTAAGACTTCTTTGATCACAGAAGTGCATAGTGAAAGAAGCAGTCCATGAATAAGCCATATGATACCTGGGAAACTGCTCACATTTAATTAAGTACAATTTTAAATCAAGTTAGCTAAGCTAGCGCAAGCTTGTTTGAACTCTTGTTTCAGTGTAAACTAGGCTTATTTCACATTTGCATTAAGATATTTAGGAATCAGGAAAACCAAATGAAGGTGTAGTACTTTGCAACAACTTTATATTGGACATTTGTCTTCCAGTTTACAAGCATACTTAAGCATAAATACAATTTCTTTATGTGGGATTCGTACCTCTCTATAAAAAGAACTTCGCTGAAGCACCTATGTTATGAAGTGAATGTCCTACATGAGAACTGAATCACCTTTTGAAGTCTTTTTTTTTTTTTTTTTTGGTTATACAAGAAGTTTCTCATTTCTAAAAATCTTAGTTAAGTATTGAAGTAAAGTGAAGTACAGGGTAGCTGACTTTCGGGGCAAATTTGGTCTTAATTATTGATAGGTGAATTGGAAGAGAGAGGGGAGCAGAAGCAGCAGTGCTCGCAAATGTCCTAAGTGGTAGTGGAATGGCCCTGATGATCTTGGAGGTTTCACACTTGCAAGTAGCCTCAGGAGTGATCTGGGATAATTCACTTCAGTTTTCTGTGTCCAGTTCCACCATGCATTCAGTGCGGGTAGCGATGGTGAGGTTACCTGGGAAAGCACTCTGGGACGTGTTGGAAATGGCACCAAATTAGAGTAGGATTCTGTTAATGGTGCTCTGAGTAGGGGCTTGGTGGATCTTGTTTGTGTCTTGTTTTATCGCAGGGAAATGGTTTTGGGAGGCAGTGTGCTTTCGGCTGTGAACTGAATTAAGGTAAACGCACTTAATAAAAAGACAACTGGTGGCTTGACTGAACACAGCGCTGTACAAAACATTCTGCTGTGACTGAAGGGCTTACTTTTTTCAAATTAAAAATGTACTTTCCCCCCTTAAAGCTTTTCTTCTTTAAATAGCAAAAAAATCCCTCCTGTATATTTGAATCAGGAAGTTGTATTTCACCAATTAGCTTGACAGGACATGCATGCAAACAAACCAGCAAAATACTCGTAAGTGATGAGGCTGCAGTTCCGTGTGCTGTGCACTGAAATACAGGGATGTTACGCTAGCACCGAGTGCTGTTGCTCCTGCTGAAATACGAAGGCTTGGAGTGGAGCTGCAATTGTGAGCTATTTTTACCTAACAGTTGAACTTTAGAAGAGAAGTAGTAAGGGATAATTTCTTTGGGTTTGAGTTTGGACATTGTACAACTATTAAAAATTTCAAGATGACTGTTAGGTAAAGACACCTACTTGAAATGCCAGGTGGAAAAGAGCAAGAAAAATGCCTTCTGTTTAAAACAGAAAGGGGATTTTTTGCTCATTTTGTTTTGGGATCTTCTCCAGGCCACACAGTTGCTGTGCCTGGCTGTCTTCAGTGTTGCAGTTTCCGTTGTGGGGCCCATTCAGATATTAGATGCATAGCGACATGCATTTCTCTCTTGTCGATTGTATGACAGAATGCAGGCTTCCAACGACATCTTCGTCACATGGTACCAGGTCTGCATCACAGCATTGGGCTGCGTTGCAGAAATTGGGACGGCACTTTTTTCAGTTCCTACTGACGTTGTCCAGTAAGTGCTCTTATGGACACTGCAAACATTTCTGCTATTCTAGAAATGTGCTGGCTTTCTCAAAAGCTGTCGCGGTTTGTGAAATACGATACTGGCTGTTTGGTTTGGATGCAAGACCCCTTGATTCATTCTTTTGCAGAGTAGTCAATCATCTTATTGTGTCCATTTTATATGGATTCAGTTCAAGGCCTATGGGAGTTCATACATAACTTGGAATAATTGGAAAATGTGAAAAATGTGGAGTATCCTTCAGTTGGCTAAAATTTTAAAAGGGCGTTTTTTCCTGCCTGCATCTGGAAGTCAGCCAGGTGAAAGTTAACATTCCCACAATACCTTTTCTGTGGGATAATGGGCAAGTTCAGGGCAGCATTCTTTCTTTAATTTATATAAACAGACTGTACTGGCCAAGGCTATGGGAGAAGTGTTGCTAAACATGAAATTGTTGCTGTTTGCTCTACCAGTTGTTGCTCTGTTGACAATGGTTTTTCTTAATTTTATGTTATTTTGTTGTTGTTCTCCTGTTTATATTTAAATAACACGGAGTCTTCTGCTCTGTTACCATTTAGGATCTTGCCCAAGGCAGTGCTGTATGAAAAATCAATGCGCTCTGTGGCTGATTTCGTACATCGTAGTGAAACCATGTAGCTAGTACAAAACTAACTTTCAGAAGCTTCCAAAAAGTAGAAAGGTGTTTGTAGAACAGTAGAGTCTCTTTGACAATACTTGAAAAGAAGTGAAGGTCTGAGAAACTGAACTGACCTTTCATCTTACTCGGTTTTGCTTCCCCTGGCCTTTCCAAAACATCGCAGGAATAAATTGTCAGGGAAGCGTGGAGCCGGGTGTGCAGGTACTGTCTGCTCTGGGGCTGGCTGACAGCTTTCAGTTGCTGCTGCTGTTTTGAGTGTAGGGGCAATTTTTATAAAATCAAAGATTGATAGGAATTTATCAAAATACATTTTTCCCTATCGGAATTCATATCTTTGTACTTCTGGAGTTGCTGAACAGTTTATGTACTGCAAAGATTTATTGCAAAGTGCATAACTTTGTATATAGAGTTTTATCAATTAGGAATATTCAGTGTGTCTTTAGCATATGTGTATATTTTTAAATTTTTTTATTTTTTTTTTTAGGAACCCAAACAGGAATTTAGTGTGTACTGCCTCAAAGTAATATTTTATACATGAAGAACTCTGAAGAAATTGTGGCTTCTCCACCCAGATGAATTACTGTTTTTCAGCTTCTACAAAAGCTATAGTAATGCTGGGTCAGTTAGCTGTGGCCAGCCTTAGGTAAAGGTTGGGGAAAGGTAGTCAGAAACAAAGAATTTCAAAGATGCTAAATGTTTACAGTTTTCTTGGGCTGTGTTATAAGCACTGTTCTTATTAAAAAATCATCTTTGTGACCTAAGAGCTTTTCAACTTGGGTCTTTTCTGCCAGGATTTTTTTTTCCTGCCTTTAGATGGCAAAGCTTTTCCTAGAAAATACATGTTTTTTGTTATTGATGCTTGTTTAAAAGGGCAGCAAGCAACTGTCACATCTAAATATTCAATTCTTAGTGAATTATGAATTGACAGAGGAAGAAAGTCTGGTGAAACCCTTAATCTTTCATGCTATCTGGATAAGATGGGACGTGGCCATATAATTATTCCCTTTCATCCAGTGATGTCACTGAGGTCCCTACAGAGACTGAAGCTAGTAAATGAACCTGAAAATAATTTTATGTAAACTTTGCACTTTTCCATGTGTGTAGGCCCATTGTCACATAATCTGTATGTTCCCATAAATATGAAGTCTGTAGGATGGGTACAAGCACTTGTAATTTTCTGTTCTTTATCCATGCAGAATGCATCAAAACAGTGAAATTCAAGTGCACTAAAATGCATTAATGGTGGAATTTCACACTTCCGGTTCTGTGACCATAAGATTTTCATCCGTTTTAAATCTCTAATGACTTTTAATATGTTTTCAAGACATAAATAGGAAGAAAAGCACTGTTGCTTACTTGCTAAAATAAAGACATATTGAGAAACAGAAATTTATTGTCCTGTCTTCAGTTTGTATTCATTTAGAACATAGGTTTTATGGATGTTTTAGTTGGAGGTTATTTATTTCTCTAGGTTTTAAAGAACAAATGCGTTAACTGCTGGTTTTATTACATGTAAATGTCAGTATCTTGGAATGGTCTATATTTAGATCTGTAGCATTCTTTTCTATTCAATATTTCTAAGCTACTTTGCTTAAAATAAGTCTTTTTTCCACATAAAAATGCATACATGTGTGGACCTTATATATATATGCTGTGATTTTATGTGTGAACTTCTAACTTATTTTTTTGCCATAGCACAGAAAGTGGTAGCCTCTTTTTATCAATTGTGAACTTAGTCACTCATACACACACAAAATTTTAATTACATCAGATATGTGTGTGTGCATCATTATGTGAGCTGCTTGTGTGCAGATATGTATCTGCTCATTCCTAATGCACTTGATTTTGCAACTAACACTCGAATAGCAGACTGCCTTACTCTGCAAGCAGTTCTGCTGAGTGATTGCAGAACCCCAGTACAACTCAGTGTGAGTAAGGAACAAAGCAAGACCTTCTTAGATAAAGACAAAAAATAAAATCGTAATGAAAGATGTGCACTGAATAGTAGCTTGTGCTTTCATGTCTACCAACTGTGAAACCTCCATAAGAATTGCTACTATTGTACAAGTGTTGCCTCCTTCTTAAATAGAGGTGTTCTGTATCCTGTTTTTCTTGTTGACTAGAGAATGACAGCTTTTAGAAGTATTGTAATGATGAAGTGCCATTAGCTATATACCATTTACGTCTTAAATTGCATCCTTTGTTGTGTTCTTTGCTATTCTTGTAGAATAGTTGGGTATGGTCAGGATCTTGATTTCCAGCACTTCTGCTTTCTTTTTATTTCCGTTTTGTAGTTTATTCGGTTTTTGTTGAATTATATGTATTTCTGTGATCAGTTGGCATGGAAACATGGCTCCTTTATAGGCCAATTGCTTTTAGCATTAATTTGCAGGTACTTGTTTTTGAATGTGAAAATGGAAACCATTTATGTTCTTCATCATTCCCCGTCATTAATACTTCCATGCTTTCCAATGCAATGTAAATTATCTTTCCTTCTGTCTTAGAGAGGAAAATGTACTCTTTTTTTTTTTTCTTTTAAAGAGGGGGGGAAAAAATACTGTGCTGCATCATGTACGCTGTATTAAGAAGACAGTACTTTGTATAAAAAATAATTTTTACCCATAGAACTCAACAGAATCAGTGAAACAAAGACTAGCATCAAAACTTAGTTTAAGCCCAGAAAGTATGTAACACTTTTCAGTAATGCAAAGTTGCACCACTCAATTTCTTTTATTAATGTATTTATTGATGTTACACTTCCTTTTTTTATTTGAAGAGCACCCTGTTTTCTTGTAGGTGTTTGCCGAATTTCATTTGAAAAAGGTTAGAGGTTTGCTTTGATTAGTACTGATGAGAGCACCTCTCCTATGAGGACAGGCTGAGAGAGTTGGGGTTGTTCAGCCTGGAGAAGAGAAGGCTCCGGGGAGACCTTATAGTGGCCTTCCAGTACCTAAAGGGGCCCTACAGGAAAGATAGAGAGGGACTCTTTAGCAGGGAATGTAGTGATAGGATGAGGGGTAAGGGTTTTAAACTGAAAAGAGGGTAGGTTTAGATTAGGCCTTAGGAAGAAATTCTTTACTGCGAGGGTGGTGAGACACTGGAACAGGTTGCCCAGAGAAGTTGTGGAGGCCCCATCCCTGGAAGTGTTCAAGGCCAGGTTGGATGAGGCTTTGAGCAACCTGGTCTTGTGGAAGAAGGTGTCCGTGGCTGGGGGTTGGAACTAGGTGACCTTTAAGGTCCCTTTCAACCCAAACCATTTTGTGATTCTGTGAAAGTGGGGGAATGCTTTCATTGATATTTTGTGACTTTAGTTAGTGGAGTTTGCAGTTTCTGAAATACCTGAATACTGGCAAAAGTGAACTCGTAGACTTTTTTATAATTGCTGCAGCAGTATTCATGGTGACATGATGGTATGCTGTAGCGACTGCTGCTTGGAGATTAGTACTACTATGTCTTTATTGCGAAGAACAGTTTAGACTATTGGTGTTTGTTCACATTTATAGAAATTTGAAACTATCTGAATACATACTATTTTAAGTATGGATAACTAAATAGCTAATTTAAGACCTGCTATAAGCAGGAGCAGGCTGTCTGCTTTTGGTGTAGTTGTTTTCAGTTTCTTTAGGTTGAGATTTAATCTCATTCTAATTTCTAATAGCTACAGACTGTTGTCTGAAGAGCTTTATACAGATTGGATATGCAGAGTAAAAATAAGATTTGAATTAATTTACCTTGGCTCGTACTTGGTCATCCCATTCTAGACTTGAAACACTTTGTTTCACTAACCATTTCATAGGGAGCATGCAAAACAAACAAATTGAGTTGATACTGCTCATAACTCCATTTTATATATATAATAAACAATCAGCTCATCTGGCCTGTTTGAGTGTATTGCTGCATTACTTTTTCTTTATTCCCTAAGTTAAAGTACATGCAGTTCAATTTAAAAAGCCTATGTGTATGCAGGATTTGACAAACATCAGTAGAAGAACTACAGATCCTGTGGATTAGGAATACATTTTTTGTGCCACTAGCCCTATTTTATGAATTTCATTATATTACCCAGGAACCATATGGCTCATTCTCTCTGGACAATTAAAAAAATCAGAAAGCAAACCGAACAAAAACCTGTAGGTGTAAACTCCACATTTTCACATTTAATATTTTCTTTAAATAACTTCAGTGGAAAAAGAAATAGTTTGCTTCATACCAAAACCTTCTACCGAAACTGTTCAGAGCCTTCGTGTAGTTAATTGCAAGTGGTTTTCTCAGGGGTTGAGAAAGAGAGTTTAGTATAGAAGATGAGGGATTTTTGTCTTGCTTTCATCAGTTTACAGATCAGATTTTCACTGACCATAGTGTGGCTGTGAAAAGAAGCTAGGCTGTGCCGCTTCCTGTGTGACAGTATCTCATCATACGCACAGAATAAAACCATTTCTCCCCTCTCCCCTCCTCCCCCTTTCCCACCATTCTCTCATAAACAAATGGGTCTGTTAACAGAGAAGAGTGAAAAATAAATGGGTCACATCCTTTTATCATCTCTGTGTACTTGCCAGAGTAACTGGAGACAAGATGCACTTCTGTAGCTTTTGTAAACTACTGTGTTTTGTTTTGTTTTTTTCCCCCTCCCCATCCTTCCCTGAAGTGCTTAATGGCGCTCCTGGTCCAGGAAGGGCAGCAGTGAGAGTCACACTGGGGGGAAAAAATCCCACTATTTATTGACTTAATCCCCATATGGAATTGTAACCTCTCTGGCTGAGATTGATCTATTCTTTCATGTTCTCTCTGGAACTAAATTTTTGGTAATCGGCATAGCCTCTTTCTACACATTTTTAATTTTTTAACCGGATTGTTGTCTGTGGTTGGTGTGCTGCAGCACTCACAACTCGTTGGTAAATGATGGTAAATGTAAGTTCATGCAGCGCTTGCTAGTTGTGTTGTTTTGTTTTTTGATAAGGTGGCCCCAAAATTCAGGACAAAGCAAGTAAGTTAAGTGTACTTGCTGTTGCATGATCCCTGCTCTCGCACAGTGTTGGAAGAGTGTCTTTTCTCAAATTCATTTATCCACAGTTTGGGTACAGTTCTCATTGAAATGAAAGGCTTCCCTTCTGTTGGGAAGCTCACCCATATTCTGCTCTGGATGCTTGCCAGACCTCCCAGAGAATTAAGCTCCCAATCGTGTTGTCTTTTAAATATTTTTGACATAAAAGTTTAATTATCTTTATATGAAGTAGTTAACGTGCTTTAAGGAATATATAGTCCTGCTTATGTTGAGTATTTTATCTAAGAGTTCTGGAAAGTACCTATAGAACAAGTATGAAAAGAAGTGTTTCAAAACAGACAGGTGTCAGTGTCACTAGAAGAAGTTTATATCCTTAAAGGAAAAAAAAATGACAAACTTTTATTAGCTGTTTAGTTCTCAGTAACTCTGTTTTGCAAGTCATCTGGCTGTTGCGAGATTGTGGTAGGCGTTGTATGAAGTTAGAAAACAACATAGTTGGTTGTCTGCAAGGTAATAATGCATTAAAAAGTGTCTTAATGATATTTTGTTAAGAAGTTGATATGTTGCGGCTTGCTGCAAGGTAATTTTATAGTCACCAGTTTTCAAAAATTGGAAAGCAGATTCCTGATGAAAATACTGGTGGGAAGCCTGGATGCTGTCGGTATTCTTAACTGAGTAGCAGCGCAAAAAAGAGCCCCCAAGGGTCATAATTCACAATGTATTTATAAGAAATAATGATAATTGCTTTTCTTTCTAAAAATATGAGAACACATAGGTGGAATTGCCTCTGAAAGTGTTTAGATATTTGACCAGCACCAGCTTATTCATTATTGGAATGTACCTTATTTTATCTGGTTTACAGTGCAGACCTAATAAATGGCCCTCATCTGGGCTACTCGTGGATGTAGCATTTTCACTACAGAGAGTTGTTTTCCGGATTTCATCAGCTATTGTCAGCACTCATTTCTTCTCTTCCTTTTGTAACTGGGATGACAGCCCTGACCAAGGAGGGGACAGAAAGAATGAAAAGATTGATCTGAAGAAACTATTGTAAGAGCTACAATTTCCACTGAAATAACAGTTGTGCTATCAAAGTACCTAATAAGCAAGAAGGGAGTGGTAGTAACCAAAGTTAGGGAGAAGAATTGATTACTTCTGGTTTTTTTTACTTTTGCTGTGATGTGCCTGCACTAATTTGGTTTGCTTTACATCCAGAAAATAGGGAAAATACTGTGCTATGACCTGTTGCTCTATTGTTTCTCAATCTCGAGAGCAAGGATTAGCTTCATGTTGTCCCATGACATCCTGGAAAATAGTCATAATGCTTTCTTGATTTCTGGGAGTTATCTGATAGCTGTTGTTTTGCACTGGGCAAGCCCTAAGCTGTCATTCCCTCCCATTTTTTTCAGAAATTACAGCCAGCAGGAAGCAGTTAGACTTGCTTTCCAGTATCCTTCTCTATGCGGAGTCCATTTTCTGAATAACAGAATGAATTTCAAGATACGCTTTGAGCTTACTTGCATGAAGTCGCCGATCCTTTGATTATCTTTGGATGATAAAATTCCAAGTCACTTGAGCGTTTCCTGTGACTGTCTGCTTTTAGAAATACAATGCTCCTGCAAGCCTTTCAGCACGCTGCTGTTTATCCTGCTACTGACATCCCTCCTGTTTCTAGTTTCAGAAAATGTAGAAAAACCACAGAGTAAGATTTCTTATTTTGGAAATTCTTTATTGCATCTAATACATTGGTCTGGTTTCCATTCGAATTGCTTCTCAATCTGTCGATCTATGTTTTGTTTTGAAAGGAAGTTACTGGGGTCCATTTCTTGTAACTGTCCGTTTTTCACAAACTGTAGCGCTGCAGAAGTCTGAGGCTGTCAATGCGAGAGGGGGAGATGACATTTGTGTGACGCACATATGTGCCGTGGGCAGATTTTGTAAATGTCTCTGCCTGCAGATTGGGGGACACAGGAGCTGTAACAAGTTTATTTTTTTAAGATAAAGCATACATGGAAAAGGCTAGAATAAAACTACAAACTGACATCTTAATTTCATTTACTGGTATATGTAACAGTGAATTTGTTTTCCAAAATACAGTGCTTGATCAAACTGAGAATATACAGTTGGAGAGATAACCTGTTAAGAAATCTTGCTCGTATGAAGAATGAAGGGTACCCCTTTGCCTTAATAAGATGTTGTAACTCTTAGTAATGGACCTAATAACTCCTTTTATAATACTTTCTTGCAACTGATGTTTTTAGCACCAGTAAATGTTTTGTGTGGTTTATAGAGATAGAACATTATTTGTGCCCTGAAAAATTCATGATTTGAAGACTTCATCTGCAGACAAAGCATTTTTATGCATGTGAATGGACCCTTTTCAGGTTGAAAATGCTTAAACTACAGAGACTAAAAGAAACATTATAAAGCCTAGTGAAAAAATGCAAATATGGGTCATTTTTAAGCACTTTTGACTTTTCGCCAGTCCAGTGGAAACAACTTAAAGCGTTCAAAAACCTTCTCTAAACCTCTTTAGTATGTGGTATGTGTGGGAAGAAATATTTTGCTTCTCTCATCAAGTCATGGGAATAACTCCTGATTTTTAACTGTGTTTTTCAGTACAGCTTTAACTGTGATATTGGGACCACAGCCTTTGTGATTGAAACTCAAAACTCTACTTGAAGAAAAGCTCAGTAAAACAGCTCTATTACATCATATGCTTTTATTGTATTATGATTAAATGTAACATGATAATATAAACCGAGCTTTTGCCTTAAACTGCCTGTTTTGTTTGGCACTTTGACTGTTGTTACTGGCCCATTCTCAGTGAGTTTGTAATTTTTATACATTCTGTTTGCTTACCTTCAAAATGTACATCTTCTCAGAAAATCTTATTTATTCAAGCTTGATTCGGCTGCAGAGGACCATGGATGAGAGGTGCAGGACTTTGATTTCAGTATGCTCCGGACTTTCCCGTTTTTATAACAGAACTGTTCTCTGGTTTTAAGAGCTTTAAGGAGCCCTTTGCACTGGTTCAGTGTTTGTCAGAGTTGCTTGGGTTTTCAGAAGAACGTAATAGAGTGTAATTCAAGAGGAAATTTATTACCCTCATTTACCAGAAACATTAATACTGTGTTGAATTGTCCCTTTTTTAGTTATGCTGGTCTTAAAAGTCTGCGAGAGAGATATGTATATATCTATCTATATCTATCTATATATCTCAGTTTTTTAAAAGTGTTTTAGCTGTGTATCTTAGAGGAAGTTTCTAGCTCTCCTCCCTTCTTCCCATCCCTAAACAAGAGTCACAGTAATTTTTTTTTTTTTTACTATAAGGATTGCAGGCACTTATAGCACTGTGATGTTCAGCTGAGAGGATGGTGAATCACATTAGATGCTTTCCCAAACTAAAAAGAAAAAGTTAAGAAGTTACAAAGAAAATTGAGACGTCAGTGTTTAATATGTAAAACACTTCTGTACTGTTATTTTTAGTGTAATTTGAGTGTGTTCTGCTGACCTCAAAAAATTAAACCTTGTGAAACTAATTTGATTATCCAAGGCCCCACACTTGCTTATCTTCAGATTTTGATAAGGAAAATAAGGAGTGCCCCAGGTAATAGTTTAACGTTCTTGGTCAAAGTACAGGTATGCTGTTAGAGAAATTGCTTTCGGTGTTTGGGATCAGAATAAAGGAAGCCTTTGATGTTGACTTCACTTAGTTATTGGATTTCTTTCTCTGAGACAGCATCCTGTGCAACATCTAAAATATGAGAAGAGCACAGAGAGTAGCCATTAGGACAGACTACATTCAGAAATGATATTCTGTAATAAATCCTTGGTAGTGTCTTTAAAACGTAATGGGAAGTTAATGCTCCGAAAATGGTTGTATTGACAGTGCTAAAACGTGGTATTTTCTCCCAAAGCATACTTACAGCTCAGGCAGTGGTTTGAAACAAAACAAACAAACAAAAAACCAAACCTGCTGGAATAAAATAACTTGCTGTATAAGAAACATTTTTGGAGGAGAGAGAAAAATTACTGATTTTTTTTTCTTTTTTTACTTCACAGTTCACATACATAATATTTTACAGGCAAATCAAGAGTTGTTCCTTGAGAGTATTACATTTTAAATTAACGTTATGTGGCTGTTCAGCTTTTATCAAAATTGCAGCCAAGTTGTCAATTCTGATAACATGATTTAAAAAAGAGAAAGCAATCTTGCATGCTTCTTTATACTGAATACATGGGTAAAAGCGCAAGGATAAGGGCCAGTGATGTACTTCACTTCATATGGCAGCGCAGCCCTGTTTTGCCAACCCATTTTAGATTTGCGTTCTGTATCCTAAGTATTGTCCTCAAAATCCCCAGGACTGCTGCTTCCACGGAAAGTGTTTTAGTAAGTCTTGGCATGGTCTATATTGTTACTGGAATGGCTCAGGGAGTTAATCATTCTGCCTCTATTACAATTGTTGAAGCAGATTGTTTTTCCAGTTCCTGTCAGCAGGACTTTTCTGGCTTTTTTTTTTTTTTTTTTTTTTTTTGAAAAGTCACACCCATCAACCTATAAAGTTTATGGGCTGAAATACGAGCTCGGTTGTATTTTAGAGTAGAGTTTGGGTGTGTATTAAGGTGGGTTCCCTCTCAGTTGCCATTGTCAGTCTACTCCGTGGTTGCTGTCCTAGGAGAAGATGACAGTGGGTGTATACCTTGGTATATACTCAGCATACGGTGCCTTGTGGGAGTATCTTTGGTGTAGACTTGATTCGTGCATTCAGTTCTGTATTTTAGGGATACTGCCCCATCAGTAACTGGGAAATGGATATCCATAGTTAGTTATGGGCAAACGTGACTGCTGAGTGTCCTAATTCTCAAGTTCTTTGATTCTTTATATGTAGGTACGGTCCTGAGCTTCACTGCAGTGATTCCTGTAAGCTATCAAGTAGTTTGTGGCTTTCGCCACAGCGTGTGTGGGCAGAGCCATTTCAGTCCCTGTAAAACTCCTGGGATAAGTAACACAGTTGGCAGCCTTAGCCAGAATTTCTGAAGCTGGGATTAATGGGAGTGTACTCAGCTAGGGCTGCTCCGCCTTCGCTGATTTATTTGTTTGGGGGTTTTTGTGTCATCGTCGTCCGTCGTCTTCTGCGCCCCCCCTCCCTTTACTTGTTACTTAATAAAGCTACAAATACTTGAAACAGAGTGAAGTGTTTATTGTGGACAGGCACTGAAGTGCTGCATATCCAGGGAAAGCTCGGTCCTGTAAAATATTTTGCCTTTCTCTGGAGTTTGCTTTCATGTATCTGTTACTTGAAGACAGCGCTTCTGCAATGTTGTGGTTTGTGTGTTTTATTACCGATACTTACGCTTTCTCGTTATAGTCGATACTGAATATTGTCATTTGGTTTGCTTTTTAAACCATGATAGACAATTAAAACATTTTACAGTAATGCATTATGTTATTACCGCTTGTTCGTTTGACATTAAATAAGTGTGATTCATATTGTTTCCAGTCTTATTTTGAAAAGTATTAGTTAAGATTAGGCATATCATTATAGCATGCTCTGAATATGTAATTTGAGTAGTTTTTTGACAGATGTGAAATACTTGTTGTTTTCATGTGGATGTTTGAAGTGCCTTTGTAGTAATAGAAAATGCTGCCAAATGATTTTGTTTCCCCTTAACAGAACTTTATTTCTGATCATAGGCTTTCAAGATGAGCCTTGTGGGACCTTCATTTTTTTGTACCCTGACGGGCATTTAGGATTTTTGGTGCATACTGACAGATATTAGACAAATAACAGCAGAATTACTGGATGCTTAAAACAGACTGGTTAGGGATCATGAGTTAAGAACACAACAGAAACCTGTTTCCTCGCAGTTATCAGACTAATATGGCGAGTGGCAACTTTACTTGCTATGTGAATAGGGAGAAGGAATGCAGAACCGTGACTGTCAGGTTCCAGTAACGGCAGGGAAATGTGGGATTTTCTAAATAGAAAAGATTGGTTCATTTTGTTTCGACTGTACCAAAAAGGAAAATGAAGTAACATAGTTGCCTCAAAATATTCTGTGTTGAGGCCTTTGTGTTGCATGTTGTAGCAATTGTTTGGATACCCACACTCGTTTCTCACAGGTGGAAAAATAATGATGTGATGTGTGCATAAATCTAAGTACCATGGAAGTCTATGGACCAGGGTGGTAATTACATGCTGGTGGTGTTGGTTATATGTTTTGTGTGAAGGAACGAGCTGTGAATGTCCTGGGGAGGGCTGGGTGTATTTCAATATTTGCAATTAACAGGAGGATGTAAGTGGGTGTGACTGCTCTGCACATCATTGGGTCAACACAGTGCCGGAAACCACTTTTATTTTTCTTGGTCTCTTGCAAATTAAAAAGAAAAGAAGGAAGATGACTTGTTTTTACTGAGTTTAGGTAAATAAAAACCATGGAGTGCAATAGTATTCATCAGTGATGCTCTTCCAGTAAAGTTTCAGTGTGCTTAGCATTAGCCTCTGAGCCCTGTAGACTTCAACAGAGACTGCTTTGAGTGAAGCTTACGCTTAGTTTTCACTTGTATGTATATAATGATGTCCAGATCTTATTCCTTTGAAAATCAATTTGGGATTGTTCCTATTAATTGCAGTAAGACTTTCAGCAGGTTCATAAGATCTCAGGAATCGTATTTAGAGACATCAAATGAGAAAAGAACGAAATGAAATGCAGTCTGCTTCAGGCTTCTGAGGGTAGCTGTCACCTTTTTGTATGTACTGCTTGTTAGTGTTCTTCATTTAAAAATATTGCTCCCCTACCCACCCCCAATCCCACATCCCAAGTCATGGGAAACTGCATCCTACTCATACTAAAGGTGGTGACAAAAGGTGTTGGCTCTGATTCTGGTGGAATCAGGAAATTTGTGTTGCGTATTCAGCATCTAAACATGCTGAATATCAAAATACTGAAGGCAGTCTTTTTTTTTCTTGCATCTGTTTAACGGGTCCATGTACCTGCATTGTACTTTGAATTTTGTTTCTAGTTGACTGCTTTTAGAGTTTTGCTCTACCTTGAATATAAATGTCACTTGAGGTCACGGTGCACAGAACAATGATACTATCAAAACAAAGTCCAAAATATAAATTCCATGATGTGTCAGGAACCTTAAAATTTATATTTTAAAGTCTGCTGTTTCTAGGAATTTTAATAGTGCATATTGGCAAATCTAATTCGTAACAGCTTCTGTGTTATCATTGGGATTTTTTTTTGTTTGTTTTGACAACTGGTTCTTTACTTGAATTAATATTAACATTTATTTTGGAAAAAAAACATGTAAATTTTTTTTGAGGGCTTATGGTAAATAAGTGACAGCACTGACCGAATTTACAGCCTAGGTAAGAATATAAAATAAAGGTAAATGCCACAGAGGATTAGTCTCACATTACATGTGCAAGATTGTAAATTAGCTGACTGTCCAACCTATTATTTTCAGGTCTTGTTTTCATAAATATTGATCAGATTTTTCAGTAGTTTGCATTTTGTTAAAATCTTAAGTCACTTAGGTGTTTTACAGTGCATAAAGGAAGTTTTGTAGGACAAATTCTTTTGAAAGGACATTGTCAAGGGAGTTTTCCTACTTATTTAATCTTTGCACTTGTAAGAATCCCCAGAAATGTGAAAATGAACTCTCCTTTGCCAGGCTGCTGTCTTCCATTTCATGTGCATATTGGTGTGTCATTATAGGGTTACTGATAAGTGTTGTGCTTTTTGGCATTGATGTATTTTTCAGAAAAAAGAATTGAAGCATTTGTTTTGAAAAAAGAAAAACACATTTAAAGAATTACATGGACTTTGCAAACAGATTTAAGAAAATGAAAGGTAGGTCAAATTTTGGGCCTACAAACCTGACAATGTCCTTTACTTTTAACATGTATGCCTTATTTGAGACATTCCTGATCCTAATGATGTCGTATTAATCAGTGGCAGAAAAATGTAAAAATGACATTGTTAATCATCGTTAATAGCTTACCTTGTTCATTTGGTATGTTTTTCTAATGTCAGCAAATGGTGATGGCCTGCTTTGAGATTTCTGTTACTTGTGCAATGTGATCACTTCAGTTACTGTCAGTTTGTAAAATTAAAGGTTGTTTTACAGAAGGTTTAAAATAAATTATAATAGCATGGAGTGTGTCGGGGGAGCTTTGTTATCCTCCAGTTGTATGTCGAATGGTATTGGCTTCAGCTCTCCCCCTTGGCGTGTGGTACACAAAGGTCCAGCTTTGTTTCAGGAGCGACAGGAGGTGCAGGTAGGATTTGGGAGGGGAGAGGAAACTAGCCGCTTATATAGCTTGCTTCCCCCCCCCCCCTTTTTTTTTTCTTTCAAGTTCAAAAAAGTACATCTCGTGCTAAGTTTGGTCTGATAATTTGTAAGACCCCATGCTGCCAGAGGTATGGAGGTAATAATTCACGAGCTGTCCTCTCCGGTTTTGGTTACAAAGCTGGGTGATAAGTTCATTAATCTTCTGGTTTGCGAGAGAGCCACAGTTGCTTGAAATGCTTGTGCATGGGCCTGGCCCCTGCATGGGGCTGTCCTGAAAGCTGCCTTTTGTATTTCCAAGATTTTTTCCATAAAAGCTAGACTAGAATAAGGTTTTGAGACTTTTTTTTTTTTTTCCTAAGAGCAGCTAGTCCAAATTGCAGTTCTGAAAAGGCACTCTTCTGTTAGCTTCATGGTGAATAGCTGCTGCGTACGGACGATGGCTCTGTCTGTGCGTATTTATACCTGATGGTATTTTAGAAAAATTCCAGCAGTCACTGGCACGGTAGCCGTCACTGGGGCAAGAGATTCACCACCAGATTATTTCCATATTGGAGGGGGAGGGAACCCCGACTAATAGCTGGATTAGAGCTGTCAGGGGAAACTTTTTTTTTTTAAAATTATATTAAATACATTTAGATAACCTTAAGGGCCTGACTTACACCCAACAAAACCAGCAAGTTCAGAGTTAAGGCTTCTCACTCCATCTCTGGTACTCACTGGAGCGCTTGGCTCTCCGGCACAGGTGGTATAGGAGATCACAGACTATCCTCAGATCCCTGCTCACCTAGGCAAAACGTTTGCCGCCTGACTGGTGCCGACTGTTCCAGGTATGTCTGTTTACAATACACCTGCTGTCCTGCGCAAGGTGCCGTGTGTGTCTTGACAGTCCGCTGGTTTCACTGGTATGGTAATGGCTGGTGGCAGCACAGCAGGTGTGGTGGAAAGGCAGCAGTGAAAGGGGGAAGGGTACAGATGCAGTGAGAAGCTTTAACTGTGAGTTTCCTGGCTTCTGTGAGCACAAGTCAGACCCTTAATGTTGTTTTAATGTATTGTTTGTGTTTAATTTTTAGTAAAAATTTGAACACCATCCAGGCTACAGAGGTTGCAGTGGATAAGAAGTTTAAAAGCTTTGGTTCAAGATTACAGGAGACTGCAAGAAAAATTAAAGACATGGAAATGAGGATGGAATGACAGGCTGCTATTTTGCCTCAGAATACTGAAGATTGTAAAGCATTGAGAAATCGAATTCATGACCCTGGAAATCGAGCTCAGATTAAAAAATGTCAGGTTGGTAGGGGTTCCTGAAAGTCTCAAGTTAGGATAAACTGAGATTGTTTTCCCATAACAAAGGTTCTAGGATGTGGGGGTGGATGGTGTGATTTTTGTTATCTGTGTTATGTGAAATGCTATACCATATACTTAAATAAGTCAGCGAAGTGAAATTATTTTTTTAAATTAGTTTCACATTTGTGGTGTTGAATGTCACTTCAGACCGGTTTACAGTTATTTCTCTCTGGCACCAAGTTGCATGATGTACTGTTAATGCAGGCATGGATAATACAGCTCTTAAATACACGTTGCTTTATCCTGCCACTCCAAGGGTCTGCTGCAAAGCCAAACACATGGTGCAGTATGACATTTCTAGATAAGAAACAGGCAGAATGTATCTAAACGGTGGAAGAAGTAGTTTTTTGTTCAAAGGGTTCTGATTCATAGTGAAACTGTGTCTTTCCAAATGTAAACTTTAACTAGTGACTGCCACTGTGATTAAGTTACTGTAAGTTTACTTAAGTGTTGAGTTATTGTCTGCGATTCAGTGATACGGTATTTAGGCAGAAAGATTGCGCAACGGGAAGTCTATGCTGAAGTTCAGAAAGGATTTTGGCAAGCAAAGTTTTGTAGGGTTTTTGTGGTCGAGATCACTGGATGTATTTGGGTTCTGGGGACTCTTAACAAAGTCCAAGATTCTCTTGGGGAGGTTTTATCCTTCTAGCTGTTTTTCTGACTTTCGTTTCTATGCTTTGGAGCTCCTTCTGGCATGCCACTTAGCACGAACTTTAGACACGAGTAACTTGGTTGAAATCAACAGATACATGGGCGTGAGGGGAAAACCAAACCACGCCTTAATGTATTTTGGAGGAATCATTATTGTAAAGGGTTGTGTTTTGTGATACTGTGTTGCATGATTTTCTGAGATAGCTCTAGTCAGAAAAGTGATTCTTAAAAGTGACAGTTGTTAATCTCATCTTCTGTTACCTGTTTGGACTGTATCCTGTTGACAGAGGTGCTTTAGTTGTAGCTCAAAGGGAATAATCTGTGACATATTTTTCCTCATTCATCTTCAGTTCAGTTTTCTTTTTTTAATTTTATTTTAGCTAGGATTCAAACTTGTCATTGAAATCCTGGCTTTGCTGGACTGACAATTAAGACAAGAACCATAACATTTCAGTTTTAAAATGAGCACAGTTATTATATTCAGCATGAATAGGACTTGGCGTGTCACTTTTACATTTGTTTCAAAACATAATTGCATTTTATTAATGCTATTACATACATTATTTTGAAAGAAACATGAACAAGTCTATAGCATGCTTCATTTTAGGGTGTTTCTAAGTAAATTTAATGTAAGGTTTTATAATTAAGTTCCCCTTAAAGGATAGTAATTATTGTCTGTATAACTATGTAGCCTTTACATTGTAATGTTTGTGTCCTGTACCGCATTATTAGTGTGTGGTTTATTTACTAAAAAGGATTGTATGAAGGTTATGTGGCCATTTCTGGTTCAAGCGGGTAACAATAGTAAGTTAGCAAGATGCACAATTTTAAAAAATTATATCAGAAAGGCTTACATTTAATTTTGGTGGTTAGATATTAAACACTAGTTTACTGAAAGAATCTGTGCGTTATTTCTAAGCATGTCTGTTGCAGTAGAAGTTAGGAATTGAATTTGCAACAGAGGATAGTTTTAATGGGTGTTGTACTTCGCTGGTGAATAGTTTTCACGTCTGAATTCCCGTCTGCTACGGTGACAGTACTGCAGTTGCAGTCCATTGGCATAATCAGTTGTTGGGAGTTGCTGGGACTAGAACAAAAGAAGCAGCAAATGTACTTTAGTGACCAAATGCAGGATTGGTGAGGATCTGTTGTCCTCCTGCCTTGAGTCTGAAAGATCCTTTTGCTGTTTGCTGCTGAAAAAGCAATTTAAAGCATTGTACAGTTACGTTTAAATTAAAGCCAGCTGCAGTTTCTAGAAGTTTTGCAGATAGGGTGCTAGCTGAAACTGTGTGCATATAGGAAAAGTTCCGGTGACCCTTGTTCAGCCGTCTTCAAGTAGAAAACCCGATTGACTAGGTAAAGAACTTAAATGCTGGATTGTAGTAGGGCTGGTCTGTTATCCTGACTTGCTTAGGGGGGAACGTGAAATGTATGGGTGCAGGCTGGACAGTTGAGACTATGAGGGTAACAGTCTCCTTAGCTGTACTCCTTCAGCCCCAGACCTGAGCTTGGTCCCAGTGGGGAACTAATATGCTCATTCTCTTGACTTGTGAAAATCTCTTTTCCCAGCAGCTGTTTTTCTTCACCAGGTATCTTGTACAGCTGGGATTTTACCAGGTTTCCATCCACTTAAGATGCAGATGACAGTCTTTCAGGGCTTGCTTTTTGATGCAGGCTGGGACATAAGATGCAGGGATTTCTTGTAGAACGTAGCTGGGGAACCTCAATCTTTTGCATTAATGTTGGACTAACTTGTATTATCAAGCAATAAGCAATGTTTTTAAATTCACACTGCAACAAAAGTATGTTGAAATTTGCATACAAAAAATATCTAGACTGTTTCACTTTGCAGTATTTAAAACTACTGATTTTAAAAGAGGAAAAAAAATCATGTACTTTTCTCTTGGTTTTGTTTTTGCTTATCTCTTCAGAAAGTCCCTTTTTTTTCCACCCACACTTAACTACTTTTGTGTAAATGTAATAGTTTAATATTATTCCCTTGAGTACTTTTGTGTATTTATAGCATCTATACTGTTAAAAAGATGCTCTCTGAATATCTTGTTACAAGGATTACTTTTCATTTTAAGATTCTGTAAAGAGGATATAAATGAAGTCTGCACTTTCAACTGATTTTCCTTCCCCCAGATATTTAACATGTATTTCTTTGTCACTCTACAATGTTCCAAGTGTGATGTTGATTTAGGGTGGGACATTGTGTTCATATTTTGTAAGAGTTTTCAGTGGTGGATTAAGTGTGATGTATTTGTTTGACTAAGCTATACAGAATTGTTTCATAAAACTTTTTAAGTCTAAGAAGACCTACATAGATCAGCAATTAGTGTGTGCACTTGGATGTTGGATCTTTGGTAAATTCAAAATTTTGCTGTTGTAGGCTTTTTTCAGTTAAATTTTAGTCTCAGCAGATCATCATCATATATGTAAATTGAATACTCAAATCTTCACTGAGTTGCTTATGATATTCCATAAGCTACGCTCTTACAAGCCTGGACAAGATATTTCTCACTCTCTGTAGAGCACACAAAGGTGTGGAATCAAATCAAAATCTAAACCTTGGATAAGATTGAACAGACACTTCTTAATAGTGCAGTAAGGATCTCCCTTTAAAAAACAAATGTACTGCTCCCTTAGTGATTTTATCCATCTCCCAGTGTTCAGCCTCGTGAGCCTCTGTGGCATTTTTTTCTTAGATCCTCTGTATTTGGTTGATTGCTGACTGTAAACTTGTTCCTGTTTTACTAGCTTCAGTCCTTGAAATCTTTTTCTGCCATCAGAACAAACAGACTAGCTATAACCTATTTTTTTTATTACAATTGCATGGCTTGAATAACAAGTCGTCTCTGTTTCTTCATAGGCATTCGACCTCCGATCATGAATGGGCCCATGCATCCGCGCCCTTTGGTAGCGCTGCTGGATGGCAGGGATTGTACAGTAGAAATGCCTATTCTGAAGGATGTAGCAACAGTGGCATTTTGTGATGCTCAGTCTACACAAGAAATTCACGAAAAGGTAATGTTTAGATGTACAATTAAAGTGTTTTAGGAAACGCAGATATTTTCATGATTATGAACAAGTACAACATTGTGTTAGCTATGACAATGTGTTTAGCTATTGCATTTTAGTTAATGGTTGATTACCTTAGTGAGTTACTGGTTGTTTCCTGTAAGTGACGAAACACGATGATGAAAGAAAGATGAAAATGTCTCTATGGAAGTATGCTTTTGTGCAGTGTATCTTTGGCTGGATGTTGCCCATGTGCTTACCTACTGAATTAGATTCATGGAGAGAATTACCTGTGGGAAAATTATATTATTACATGATATTTTGAAATGGTTCTTGGAAACACTGTTGCTCAGCTTTCAGCTGGAAAGCCAAATCTCAGTATTGGATTGGCCAGGTGAGGAACTTTTTAACTTCTCTGTTTAGCTAAGGAATTGTGCAAATCGGGTTAGGAGGTCTTGTGCACTGAGAACTGACACTGTTAGAAGAGTTTCAAAACAAATGCTAACCCAATATTTATTTAGAAAATGAATTTTAAAAAGTATTCTAACTGTATGTTATTCCAGAAGTTCGCACCCTTCCTGGTGGTTTGGAAGATGTAAAACAACAAGTGGTTCTTGATATTGTCAGAGATCTTCTCCAAATCTCTGGCCAAAGGAGCCAGCTGGCTCACACACCTACATTTTCTCTTCAGAGACTTCTTTTAGCATGAAGGCTTCACGTCTACCCCAAATCCTTGCTGCTCTGTAGACAGCAATAGAACCTTTTCACATTCATATTTCTGTGGAGGTAGAATTAGTTTTGGTGAACTTGTTGGCTGGCAGAGTAAGCCTCAAATGCCAAGTATTTCTTCACCTAACAAAGGATGAAAACAGGCCTTACAGCTTCTATGGAGGTAAAACCCACAATAAATATGACAGTAGAGGAGCCGCCAAGTGCAGAGAGGGCAATCAGGGGACTCTTCCAAGGGAGTCTCTTTTCTTCAGCCAAGATCCATGATAGACAAGTACACATCCAAGTATTAACTTAAAGGCTTGTTAGGTAAGTGTCTATATCCACTTTTGTGCGTATGGTACTGTATAGTCCTGAGTGTGATTCAGGTGTTGCAGAGTTAGCAGCTGAACTGAATTGCACCAGTATTCTTGTTTCTCTACAGATAACTTGTTAGAATTGTTCTACACTAACTATATCAGCCCTTGGGTTTGTGACAGGTTTTCAGAAGCTTTTCACTATTTTAAATTAGTAACTGGTTTAATTGTTTATTTACTTTTCATGTTCTTGTAGTATATAGCGTTGTTAAACATTTTAGTCTCTGCATATGATAAAAGATTTAATCTTTTCTTTGATGACTTTCTTACAAAGCCAGCTACTTGAAAATAATAAGAATACCAACTTCCCTTCTGTTATCAGATTATTATAAATCTCATTTTCTGTAGTCCATTTCATGTCAGCATCTTTCTAGTGAGAACCCATCATCCAACTATTCAGCTTGTTATTTCTTAAGAAAAATATTTTTATTCTGGAAAAAATACTTCATTGTTAAAACTTTCGAAATTTTAAGTGGTAGTGTTTTTCTTTTTTAAACAATAAAGAGAAGACTTTAAGGTCCCTTCCAACCTAAACCATTCTATGATTCTGTGACTAAAGAATTGTATGCTGTATCAACATGGCAAACTACAACTGCTGATTCTCATGGTTCAGGCAAACACAAGAGATGACACCCCTCTCCTGAAGCCCTCTGTGTAGTTCCTTGATGGATATCTCTGATGCAAGTTCCTTGGTGGATATATCTCCACAGGCTTTCGAATTTCCTGTTTTACCCTTCTGGCCCCCCTCCCCACACAGGAATGAGCTGTTGTCAGAACAGTAATCAAGAATGATATTTAATACTGGCTTAACGTCACTACCTTGTTTTGTTCAGCTGTGTTTTAGATAAAATAAAATTCTAATGTGACTAGGAAAATGGAAAAAAATAAAATTGTTCCTACAAGGAAGTAATCTGCATTCCAAACACACTTTTCTTCAGTTTGTTAGTTGTTTCTCACAGGATAGTCAAAACTATTCTATTTAGCTTATTCTTGAATTATAAGCTAGAATCAGAGTTGGCAATATTATAGTTCTGATCTCCTGCCTTTTTTTTTTTTTAAATGTATTTATACTGTCATATAGAAAACCACCTTTACAATGGATGGTCAGTGGAATAGCATAAACTTAAAACTTGATCTTCTATTTTGTTGTGACATCCAGTTTTGAAAGAGTAAGGTTTTACCAAAACCTAATGCAAATTTCAACCTTCTCTTTAACATCTGTTGAAAAAGACCAGTGTTTTTGCTGTGCATACAACTAAGACTGCTCAGTATTGTGACGGTGAATGAGAACCTGAAAGCAGCTAACTAGAGAACAAATGCAAAGAAGTGAAAGCTTCTCTGTCTTCACTGGTAATTGGAGATGCATAGAAATGGATAGTGTTTAGGGGTTTTTAAAACCACAAAATGAAAACTTTAGTTTTTAAGGGTCAAAGACTAATAATCTAAGTATGATACGTTATTTTTTTCATTTAGAGAAATGTCCAACACAAGCTTTTTTTTCCTCAGTTCTCTTTTATGTTTTTATATATCAATAATTAAAATGTGATATAATGCTTTATGTCTACTTTTTAATCATGTTTAAAAGTTGTTTTAATCTTACTGTTTTCATATCTCATACCATTGTCAGAAGTTTAATATGTGAAATAGCTGGTTTCCATATACAAGGGCTAAATAACACGTGGAGAATAAGTACTATAAATGCTGTTTCACTCTTTTAGTAGATAATACCAGTCTTCAGGTGAACACTCTAATATTGGCAACTGCACCACCTGGATAGTCCTCTGCTTTGTTTACTTTATCAACGTCATTTACTTATGTATAGAGACTGGGGAATTCCTGTGTGACATGAATGCCTTGCCTTAGAAACACTCAATATTTTGTGTTATCAGTGGGGTGTAGTAAATTAACTTTTTGGATCTTGAGACTGCGGGTCAGTATGTATATCTCAAATTGTAGCTTTGGAAAAGCTATAATAACTGAAACTTGGTTAGTAACACAAGTAATCCATTGATCTTCACAAGAGTGTTTCTTTTTAGTGGCTATACTAAAGCTTGCATCCTTTGCTTTTTTTTATACCAAAATAATTCATTCTCAGTGAGCTCAAATATCTGGAAAATGTATTTTCACTAGTAACCAGTACATTACCATAATACAAATTTTCGCTAGTCTGAATGGTAATGTAATCCTAAAATATTTGAGTTTGCAAACTACCACTGTTCTGTCAGGTAACAAACAAATTTCTGCAACAAAAGTCACACACCTTAATTCATTATTGTATTGTTGCATTACTGTAACGTAGACTAAGAGATCAGTTTTACAAAGTGTTGAGCACTCTTCAGTTCCATGTGAAAAGTATTTACTTCTTACTTCCACTGTTCATCTGCAGTGAAAAATGGCTGTTTTCCACACATCTTTAGAGTTACAGTGTAGAAATATCTGTATTTTAGTACTGCTTGTATAATACTTTATTTTGGAATGGTGCTTTACTAAATATAAAAATGTTTTCAGGAAAAGTTTTAAAATTAGAAGTTGCATATTTAAAGCGGTATCTGAAATGTTCATGTATTTATGAGTGCACATTCCTGGCCATATAAATGATATTGTCCTGTTAATTAAAATACAGATTTTGATAATGGATTTTGATTTGCAAAAGGCTGTTCCCCATTGTGAAAGAAGAGATGACTGAAAATGAGGAACAGGTTTAGTGTTGAGAAGAGCTTGCTGAAACCAGAAGGTGAAATTTAGTTTTTCTTTGATATATTTCCTGTCTTTTAAGAAGAGATACTGAATCTAATAGGGTAGCAGATACAGATTGATTTAGATAGTCAGAAGTTGCAGCAGGCAGGCCACAAAGATTGGGAAATTTAGGGTGGAGCTTGAAAGAGGTGATTGACCTTGTCTGATACACATAGATGGGTTGGCTGTAAATGAATGTGATGAAAAACAGACACAAACTGAGAATCAGATGATGAGGAAAGGAGTGAAAGGCTACAAAGGGATGGCTAGGAAAGCAAGAGCTCGTGCTGTTGTGGAGCCTTGATCATGGGGGTGTGAGGAGTTAGTGTTGGAAGAGTAAACATTTTGGAATCCAGAGAAGAGATTTCTGCTGGTCATGAGAAGGTTTCAGGGACAGGATGGTGGTTTTAAAATACCGTGTTTTAAGATGGCTAGACAACAAAGGAATGGAGTGGAAAAGGGGAATTTGTAGTAGCTTGTGAGCCAGATACGAGCAAAGCACAATCTAGGTATTTTTTCATAGGGAAGCAAGGAGGCTGAGAGATTTTAATATATACAGAAAGGAGAAGAAATGAGGATTTGAATGCCATTTCTATACAGGGTCAAAAGCAGGACGCTAGCAAATACTATTATACCTTACTATGTATGCTAATTAAAGAAAATTTTCTCCAAATTGGGTAATGCCTGAGCTGCAGTGCTGTAGCGATTTCCTTATGTCAGAGAGTTAATTTGTCATTCTCTTTTTGTGGCTGAGGAAATTAAAGTATGGAAAACAAGTAACTTGTTTAAAGTCACAAATAATAACTTGCATTAGAACTCTGCTTCATCTCGGGTCAAAGCATTCATTTCCCATGCTGGTGCTTTGGAAGGCAAGTTGGATGGCAAAGATATGTCTCCTTCCTTTTGAAAATAAGGCTGCCAGTGCTTAAGTGAATACTTACATTTACTGACAGTGACCCAAAGTTTTGAAATAACTTTGTAGTTAGAGGACACTTATTACACATCTTCAGAAATTACTTGTGTTAAGGTTTTACTGATCTTTTTTTTTTAAAAAAAAAAATTTTTTTCCCCTCTACCCACCCGAGAAAAAGTGGGTTGTTTTCAAGCCACTCTAAAAGGCTGCAATGTATATATGTTTATGCTTTGACTCCTAAGTTCTGTTTTATTGTAGATATTGCATATGGCTGTGTAAAGTTGAGCATTACGTTTGTCAAACTATATCATGCGATGACTGGGAACTGGGTTCACTGCATCCTATCAGGAAACTTCTGTGATTTGGGGTAAAAATTATTTTAAGATTTTGGTGGTAACATTTCTTTCTTAATAGATACTGCATTACTGTCAATAAAAGTTCCTCATTGTGTTTAAATTGTTCTTTATTTTACAAATAAAAATGTTTAAATCGGTCTTCTCAGTAACCATCTTAGGCTGCTTCCAAATGTACATGGTGTTTTTGTTTGTTCTACCAAAAATATAGGTGCTTATTCAAAAAAAAAAAAAGAATTAGCTTGCTTCCATCCTCATTCCAGGTCAACTTGCTTTTTTCACTGTCTGATGCTCTGTTGTCTGCCGCCCTCTTTCCCCCCAGTCCCTCTCCCTTTCAGTGCCATTCATGGTTTACTGCTTTTCCTGGCTCCTTGGCAGCCTACCCAGCACTTCTGATTCCTGCAGTATTGCTCCTTCTTTCTACTTCTGTACCTTTGAAGGCATCACAGACTCAAACAAACCCTTCAGATCTTTGTGTTGCCTGAGAGTTTTGGAGTTCAAATTCTTTACTCTTTGGGCTTCCCGACTTTTGCTGTGTATTCTGTAACGTGGAGTGTGTTGTGTAGCTCCAAAGGGCTAAATGGGAACATAATATGCAAGATCTGGTAATAGACATCTGGACCAAGCAAAGAGAGAATAAAGTGATCCTTGCAAACCCAAATGAAAAAGACAGGAAGCACAGCTGATTAGGAATGATATTTAAAGCGAAACGTATAGGCTGGAAAGAAATCAAGAGTTTGTTTGAAGCTGTGTACATTTTCTCATTCTCTTTTTCTGTAATTATGTGGTTTCCTACATCTTGTCTCAAATGAGCTAGAAGGAAAAAAAAAACCGCCTGTGTGTTTCACTGGATTTACTGCTTCATGCAGATACCCAGTTCACCAGAACATTAAAGAGAGAATAGGCTACTTGATTGCAAGTGGGAAAATAGTCTGTCTGGTAAACCTATGCTCCTGCCTTACAAGTGATTGAGGTAAGTTAGAATGTATCAGATCCCTTGATTCCTGTTACAGAAGCACAAAATAAAGTAATCTTCATAGAGATACTAAATTTCCTATTTTTAGTTTAAGTTAAAAAAATTTAAAAGCTGAACTTTCTACTCAATGGCATAGGACTTGAAATTTTTCAGTCGCGCTTTTACATAGGAATTAAATGTAGAAACAGTTCCAGTCATTACAGTTTTAGCTAAGACTGTTTCAAAGAACAGCTGAAGAGCTTTCATAATGCAAAAAATGTTTTGGAATTGATACAAACAAATCAAGAGTGGTGCTGTTGTTCAGCTTAGTCTTTGATTTGTTCGTGTTATCTCAATGGTTAAGTAAGATAATTCTTCCATGTTCAGATTCTTGTTTAGCAGTAAAGCTGCAATCTTGCATTTGTACCATCGGTGCTGTTTATATTCATGATGCAGTTGCAGGATTTTAATTTTCCATCAAAATTAAATTCTTAATATAGATTGAAAGGGAGCCGTCTTGTTCTAAACAGTAATGCCTACTTGGGAATAAGTTGTCACCTCGGAGCTGATCTAAAACCTTGCAAATTTACTGAAACTGAATGAGGCTTGGATCAGATTCCTTATGAAAAACTTCGAAAAAATTAACAAAAAGAGATCTTAAAAACTTTTGTTACACTTCATTATACAACAAAGTAGTTAACATACAGTTATCACAGGAAGGATGTATACAAAATTGGTGTTTGTATTCAGTGACCCTTCTGCCAACATCTGTGAGATTTGCCAGTGGCAATATTACAGGTCAAGTGCAGCATTACAGGAAGGGGCAGGCTGCCAGTGTCTCCTCCGAACTAATACCCTTTAAAAAGCAGAATGGAAGTGCCGCTGTGCCCAGCAAGCAGCATATATCAATTTTACAGACAGATTACAGTCTAATATAGTTGGTTATCAACTAGCTTTTCCTTTAATTTCCCAGTACCAGGTTTCACTAAGGATCATTGGGGCTTGAAAATTGCTGGTGATGATTAAAAGGTTTTTTGAGACAGAGTTGCATGGGTTGATGTATTGTCATCAGTGACTTTCATGACATAACGATCCTTTGGTATAGATGTTCGGTCCATCCTAGCGTCTGGTAGACTTGAACTGAAATGCAGCACAGTTCAGCCTTATTAATAGAACATCCAAGTTAACACACAGAATTCCTGTTAAAGATTTTTCATTGAAGTCTTTTATTTCGTAAGAGTGTTCTCAGAGTCTATATTCTCAAATAGACTTCTGTCATTAAACTGCATATAATTGTGAACAAATCCTGGGTTTGAAATACCGGCTTCAATATAGTTCTTAAAAGGAAGTTTGCTATAGGCTATGCAGGTTATTTATACAGTTGTGTGTGTTTTTGTATGTATATATATTTTTTTCAATAGTATATTTTAAAAAGACTAGAAACACAGTATCATATATGTAAAGTGTACATATATGTGTAGTTTATACAGTGTGTGGATATATAGGTTTTTAGAGAAGAGTGTTTTCAGGAGTCTGCAAGTATGTTTTGTTTACATTTGTATGAAGTATTTATACTTATTTGTATTTGCGTACAGTATGAACTTAAGTATTAATATTTAGGGACTAAATACACTACACTACACTAGTGTCCTGGCTGAATAAAGTGCATATCATTAAATGGGTAGGTTACTGACAGTGCCATGGATCATAGCCACCTATAGCTGATAGGGTTGTAAAGAGAAACGGGAACTTGTAAAAAGCAGAACAAACTGGCAGAGTTTTGGAGACCTACTAAATACTGTTTTAGAACACTGGCTTTCCTTTTTAGTTTTAATGGCATTAGTTTCCCATGGACCCTTTGTAATGTTGTAGCGAGGCTTTGAGAGCAGCTACCGGTCTGCTGCAGGCATCCCCTCTGTAGCAGACGATTGATTACAATTTAACATGCAGCTGCTTTTTGCAAGTCAAATAATGCAAAGCCTGCTCACTTTAGGTAAAGTACATTTTTTTCCACCCAAATGTGCAAAACATCTCAAATCTGTTGGTGACACTGGAACATACATTTTTTTGTAGACGACACATCAGACTCCAAGTCCAAGAAATGCAATACCATGTAGTTTCTAGAACCAGATGAAATATAGCACTTTCTAGTGATGATTTGCTAGAAGTCTTAAAAAAAATTATGATATATTGTCATACTCAGTATGTAATTTATAAATATGTTCTGTCTCTGCATTGAAGTAGTTTAGCATTTTACATGCTATGTTATGTTTCTATATTCTAGATTTGATCTACAGGCCTATGAGATCAGTCTCTCATAGTAAAATCTGGTAGTTTACCTTTAGATGACTAAAGAAGAGGAGGCCTCGCTGTTCTATTCTTAGCATGTTATGATATATTATGCTTTTTCGTAAAAATAAACAAGATGCTAAGAGTTCTTCCCCAAATAATATGAGGCATGTGTGTCGCAATGGTGACCATGCAGTGTTTGGCCTGATGGCTAAAATGATCTTGTGCTGAAATAAGGTGAAAAAAATAGATAGGAAGATGTTTAAAAAGGATTTCAACCTTCAGTATGCAGAACTTGAGATTTGTTAAGTTCTTTGAAATAGAAATGTCTCCTACTGCAGTGTCATGTGTTCTTCAAGAGCCTTGGAGACCTGACATGTTGTGAAAGCAGTGTAATCATTTTGAGGGTGAAGAACAGCAGAAAGACCTGTCCGAGCAGTTGTGATTGGATGTCAGCTCATTGAAGAGGGTGTGAAAAAGGCTTTCAACAAGCAGCGTGCTGTAGCTTCACTTGGAAGTAAGTCTGAAGGCATAGAAGTTATGCAGATGGGCTACATAATCATTTGGTAACAGAAGGAAGCCAACTCATGTCCTGTGTTTCAACTTTTATCTCAGATCCTTTCTTCCTGAAAAGCACAGTTGTAGTCCGATAAGGGCAGGAATGGCTGTTGAAGGTACGCAGCCATCTGTGCTTGTTCTCTATCAAACTTTGTCTGTTGTCTTTTCTCACAAGAGATCATGAAAGAGTGTTGTCTGACTGCCGCATACGTGCGCTGATCTGAAATTTCTAGCTTGCTTGCTTGCTAAATATGGATCTCAGTCAAGTTGACACAAGTTGGTATTTTTGTAATAAAATTGTTGTACTAGAATTTAGTGAATGTTGTATCAGTCGAGTTCATTTTGGAAAATGATGAAAAAACCATATATAGTCCCAGTATCTCTCATGCATCCACCACTGGGTGTGCTTCTGTAAGTGATCAGTAAATTACTCCTATGCAGTTATTTTTTCTACAGATTATTTCATTTTCCAGAACTGTTTACATTTGTGCTGGATTTCAGTTTCATGTATTATACTTGGATTTAGTTCAAGTTTTAATTTTACTTATTGACAAGCTTGTCAGACTTCCTTGTGTGCATGGTATATGTAACAACTGACAATACAACTTATGCAAATAATTCTACAATACAGAAGCCTTCACTCGTAATTTTTTTTAATCTGTAAGTGGCATTATTAACATTCATCAATGGTGAATGTTTCTAACTTTAGATTTTCTGCTATTATTTTCTGCCTTTTTGGCATACTTCATTCACATGGCCAGTTGCAAGAAGCAGTAACATAATTTAATTATCAAATTAATGTGAAATAGTACATAGTTACAGAAGAGTATGTTTTTGGCAATGCATTTCCTTGCTAACTGGTCCATAATCCTAGAAGAGGCTCAAACACTAAAAAGAAAATTTTAAAAGATTTTTTTCATTTGCATCTGATTGTTCCATATCCCATATGATGGGTAAATAACTGCCTGTGGAAATGGCTAGTGTCAGCATTAAGCCATAGCTGAGAAATACTTTTCCTTTATTGAACACATTCCCAAGCTTCCCAGTACTTTTCTGTCTCCTCCTAGTGCCAAGCCATAACCTAGATGGGCCCAAAAATGTAGTGTAATGAGTCCAGACTGGCACTCTTAGAGTCCAAATTACAGTCTTGACTGACTGAGTTAATAAAATATGCATGATTATGAAGTGAAAAGCTGCTTCCCAAATGAAACACTGTGATTTTAAAGCACAAAAGTCTGAGCCACTTCAGTTGTCTTTTAGCCCCTATTTAATGCAGTCCTTAAAGTAGTGACTGTTGTCTGTCTGCACATACAAAACCACGCATACCATTTTCCAGTCTCATAGAGGAGGATCTGGCTGTCATAGGACCCTTAGGTGGGTCATCATAAGCTCTAAGCTACTTCAGGTTTTGCCCTTCTGATAAATAAGCTGAGGGTGTTTTTTCCTGCATCACAGCCGTCTGGAACAACCCTGGGAAGGGGTGGAGGAAATGTATGTGATAAAACACAAAATGGAGGACATGCCTACTTGGGGAGGACCGGGATATAATAAAGAACTTGAGGCTTGAAGTATCAAGTGCTGTGACTTGGAGAAAGAAGTCCTAGTATAAACTTGGGAGGGTGACAGAAACACATGCTTCAGGGATAAGGATTCATATTTATGCGTCAGTCAAAGGATCGGCTGGCAGTGTGACAGTGGCCATGCAGAAATGTCACCTGTCATGCGAGACTTCATTAGGAGAGATTTCCAGTACGCATACTGCTGCTAACAGTGTTGGTGTAACACAGTGAGGAGGAACACCTCCAGTAGCACACTGGGTACAGTTGTGATCACCCACAGAAGAGTTGAGCTTAGACTTGTATAAGCATGGTGAAGGAAGCGTTAGGCTGATCAAGGGGGTAGAAGGGCATCATCCTGGAAGAAACCAGAAGGACTAGGCTTGTGAAGTCTAGCCAAAGAAAAGCTGAGAGGGGATATGATCATTGTCTATAAATACATTTGGATTGTAAACACCAAGGAGACAAAGTATGGTTTAAGCAAGTGGCCAACACTGGCGCCAGAACAAATGGATACAAGTTGGGCTGTGAGTAAATTGAGGCTGGAAATTAGAAGAAATTTCTGTATCGTTGGAGCTATGAGATTTTGGAACAATTTTCTTTTAGGAATTAATGGAACCAAAAAACCCCTAAGGGCATTTTACGTGGGCACTCAGGTTATAAGAGGGACTATTTCTTGCGTAGACTGCCCCAGGCATGGACTTTGACTTGGTCCATACCAACTGTAATGTCACTGTAGAAGCAAAACCAATGAACTGGTTTTTAACACTGTGTAACAGCACAAGGAAATACATTCTGATGAGTGCAGTCTTTCCGACTGGTGACTGCTAGATGTAATCTCCAAAGGACTTGTTTGTACCATTAAAATCAAGGGGTTTTGTGTGTGTATAATCATTTATAAGATCAGAGCCTACAGCTGTTCTTTGAATTATGTTGTAGCCGCGTTCTTTAAGGATGTGTAATTTCTAATTTCTTTGCAGTTCTTACTCTTACAAGTAAATCCAAATTCCGCTCAAAGGATTCTGGTCTTTATCTGACTTAGAACTGGGGTTACCAATCCAGAAACACCTGTTGAAATAGCATGAATCATTTTGTGTAGTGTTCAGTAAGAAGCAGTTTTCTTTCCTATTTATGGAGGGATTTTTTTATTTTCTTTTAATTTTTTGAAGCGTATTTGAATTTTAAAAATTATTGCTGCAGATCTTGGGTTCCAACAGTTGTAATCCTCTGTGTGGGAGACTGTGTTTTGCTGCAATATTTTTTTTTTTTAAAACTATTTATGTTGATGTTGATTATTGTTACTGATCTTGCAGTACCCTAGAAGGTGCTCATATGAGCAGAAATAACTCAGATGACAGAATCTGTACATGTACCAGATGCAGAAGTCTATTGAATAAGAAATTCAGAGCCTCTGCAGAACTTTTATGTGAAGTGCGTCATAGGAACCTTTTGAAGTCATTACAGCTAGCATAGGTACTGAAGTGATTTGTGCATGTTTTGTATCTTGTAGAACGATTAGGATGTTAGGTAATGCATTGAAGGTGGAAACACAGAGAAGTGTTTCAAAGAAGTAAAATTGTCTGATTTGCATAGAAAGAGAGGAAAATATTTTCTGCTTTCTGAACAATAAACTCGTATCAGCTGTGTGGGGTGCAGTCACTGCTTGTTTAGTAGCAGAATTCAAAACTGCTGGGCATAGTGTGCTAGGCTCTCTTCCCCTTCTCCACACCCCTTCCTCTTAATCTTTCTTGAGTAGGTTAGATGTACTCTAACATAGTTTGAAAAATATTCAGAGCTTTCAGATCCTGTCAGTTCATTTTTGCTTTTTTGGCACTCTGTCATGCAAGTTTTTTTCTTTTGCAACGTTTTTGCTTTGGTACAACTTCTTATTTCTTAGAGGTGCTATTTTTTCTGGATAATGTCTTGTTTGACATCGCAGTTGTACCAATTTGTATGACATCTAGTTTTCCGTCAGTGAGAGCTTATACAGTTGCAGTATCAATAAACTAAGGGACAAAGACTCTGTTCCTATGTATGAATCGACAAATTTCAGTCTCTGTTGTCTAAGGGTTTTGTAATGATTACTGAATGTTTTCTATTCAGGTATCAAGTGTTTTAATAGCACAGTGAATGCCTGTACCACTGTGTGTATGGTGAAGAGATATTGCTCTGTGACTCTATTCAAAACTGAATGCCAGCTGCCTAAGCACAAAAATACTTACTGTTTAAAGTGAGTGCTTGCTGCCATGTTGTTTTATCTGCATGTGCATATGCGATCTAATGATGCTTGTACTGAGGGTTCGATGTTGCAGAGCATCTCCTGTGAAAGGAAAAGAGTTTTCCCTCTTAATAAGAACACAAATATAGGTCACTTAGATCTTCTAAAGCTAATCTCATCGTGCTAGAATGGATACATCAGATACAAGAGGCTGGAAGATATTTGGAGAAATAAACTTTAAAACAAAAGACCTGGATTTAGTTCTTTTACAGTCTTTTTATACCTGAAAATATGTATATGTGATTAAGCTGAGATCCGATGAAAGAAAAAGAATAAGTATTTTTTCTTCCATTTTATTTATAGGTACTAAATGAAGCAGTGGGTGCACTGATGTATCACACTATCACTTTAACACGAGAAGACCTGGAGAAATTTAAAGCACTTCGAATAATTGTCCGAATTGGCAGTGGTTTTGATAATATTGACATCAAATCTGCTGGAGATTTAGGTATGAGTATTAAAGACGTTATTTTACATCTTATACTTGCCTCCAGAAATCTGATAGCATCTAAGTCATTGCATTAATGTTTTCCGTATAATTTATACTAACGTAGTATGTAAGCTGTGTAATTTTCTCATCAAAGTGTTTAAAAGTCATTATGGAGATACTAGTATTAGTTAATTACGTGATAATATTAACAGCTTTGTGACAGGATGACAATCCGCCTGTTCAGTATAAATCCAAGGAGTAAGGCCATAATTTTTCATCTTTCTTCCTTACCCCAGTTGTATATTTTAACTACTACTGCTGTAATCCAATCACAAAATATAATTCCATCAGCATGCCATACTACTTCTGTTTGAATAAAAAATGAGATCATTATCAACTGTCTGAGACTTATTTATGATGCATGAGATTTAGCTCTAAACCAATCCATAAAATAGAAATATCAATTTTATAGGAGAATCAGTTGTTGCTGCTTCAGAATAAGTTCAGATACTGGAACTATGAAGAGATGGTGCTTAACGTTTCACTATGAAAAAGTAACAGTATGACTTTTCTTACTTTAGGATAACCCATCTCTCACTTATAATCTACAGGTCAAACTACCACTCAGAATAAATGTCTACATTTTATTTGTTTCTTTTCTAAGATTGAGGTGACCAAGTATGTTTCCCATTATGCTCTGGGAAGATCTTGGAAATACTTACTTCAGTGTGATAGTGCTTAGTCCTAGTAATAACCCCATTGATGTACCGAGGCGCTTTAATATGGGTCTGTTTATCAGTGAGTGATTGTAAAATCATCACCTGTTTCTAATGGCAGTGTAGTTTGCACAGTAGGCAGAGGCTAACAACTTCTTTGCGAGTTTCTATAAAGAACAGATCGAGTCTGAAAGCACGGAAGGCTGTGCTCTGTGTATTGTGACTAAGGGCTGAAGTTAGACACTTGCATTGTGAGCCTCGGAAAGCACATATATATGTAGAGATTGACCTGGGGTAAAATCCTAGATCAAAAGCCAAGGCGTAGGTACAGGTGAAAGGCCCCAACGAGTCAGGAGTCAGATTTGTGCAGAGAATCTCTGATAAGAGGAAAACCTTTGCAGGTTTGTTGGCTGTTTCTTCAAGTCTCCATGCTGGATTGTAACCCACATAATTCTTCAAGCCAGAGTACAGCAGATTTGGGATATTTTCATTCATATGGTCTACTAAATGGCCACATTCCTAATCATTCAGTTCCTGTGATGTGATTGGACTGAGTTATACAGTTAAATCCATCCTCTTTGTGCATTCCAGTATTTACGAAATACAATTGTCCAATCTGTCAAATGCCGATAAATGCTGGAAGGCTTACAGTGTAAAATCTCTGATTCTAATAGGGTGAAATGGTTGGAATTAAATACTAACTCACCACTACTGGGATAAATCACTTTCCATTTGCTGAACTAGTACAAATAATATGCATCTCAAGGGGTTAATATAAGAGTTAATTGCTCTTTGTAAAAAGCTTTGTTTCAGTCTTGAAATATAGTGTAGAATTAGACCATAAAATCTAGTAAGTAAAATATTCCTAAACTTCCATAGTAACTTTTGGAGTTATTTTTCATAGAGCTGGCTCGTGGGGTTGTTACCAGCTTTTCCTATTAAGTATTATTTTCATGTTAGCACTTTTACTCTTCTTAAAATGCATGAAAACATATATTTCTTGGATAAAATCTTTAAGATCTGGTCGGTTTTTTTCTGCACTTTATTAATTGTTGACTAGAAAATATGTACAAGTTGTGAGTGTAGCTGGATGTAAGTGAGGTGGGAGTCAAGGATGATTCCCATTGACTCCTGCATTTTTCAGTATTGAACCTATGCACAAGATCACTGAAAGCGATCCAAAAAGAGGAAAGGGAAAGGAGCTTAGAAGTGATGGATATGAGATAAGAGAGAAGACCATGCTATCTTTTCCTATGTAAAATGTCTCTTCATATCCTTGTCTTTCTCTTGCTGCTTTTTGTGGTTCACCACGCCCCCGCTTTTCAGAAATTAGCTGTTATTAAAGTTGGGGGAAAACAGGAAAAAAAAAAAAAATTCCTACAATTTAGGAGAGAAATTATCTGACTCTTCTTTCCCAAATTTCCTAAGAAATCCTGTTAGGGAGGAAGGTGTAAGCTGAGTTCAAGTCCTTATTTCTATTCCCAAATATGTATTATAACTTCTTAAGCTTCTTTTAAAGCATTATTTTGTTGATGCCAGCTATTGGGAGACATGCTTATTAAATTTGTTTTGCCATCTAAAACCTGCATTTTTGCTTCATGAAAAAAGACTTCTTGTAGAAACAAATGCAGCTGTTTAGTATGATGCACTTAAAAGGATGTTACTTTTCAGTCTTGTACTTCTCCCTCTGCTCGCACTTTTTTCTCAATGTTTTAAAAAATGGTGAGTTTCATACTACCATTGATGTTAGCAGGATGCCAAGATTAATATTCCAGCAAATGATGCTGTTTTATCTTTGTGTAAGTCTCAGAGCAGTGACTCAGCAGACATTATATCTCTACAGCAAAGCAAAGAAAAATAGTTCTGCGGGTTCTTACGTTGGTTTTTACCGATCTAAAGAAAGCTGTAAAAAAAAGTACTGGACAGCAGAATGAAGGCATTTGCATGTAAAACATAGATAGATATGGTATGAGCTGATTATTTGTCAAATTATTGTTATTATTATTGCTGAAGAGAATGGCTTTTCTTCCTTGCTTCATAAGATATACTGGTGTGAGCCGAGGACTCACTGAATATTTATTTATGTAAAAACCCAAACAACTAGACAGTGAAAACAGTATTAGGGTGTTTTTTAATATACAAAACACTTTTTTTTCTCCACTGTGAAAATATACTCTATGCTGTTTGTCATCTCAGTCAGCAGAACTGAGACACAAACATTTGTGGGAGCTGATGATTAGAGAGAGAACATGTAATAGAATGAACGAAGCGAGACAAGTCTAAAAGGACACAAACTTTTTCAACTAACATTTTGCTTAGCTGCTGTCATTGAGTGCTGGAAGGTAAAAAGCAGAATGGGATAACTTGCATGCAGTTACAATCCCTTATTGCCTGATCTGTTTTTTGAAGTAAACCGAGGAATATTGTAAGTCTTGAATTAATCCACCTTCCACAATGATCTGTGGAAATCTGTAACAGTCTTTTAGCTTCTTGATGTTATGCCCTTTTCAACTAGTAACTTTTCAGCTATTAGGAACATGGACTTAATTTGGCATTACCATGCAGAAGCAGATTTTGTATCTCCTGATTGACAATTAGATGGGTTATCGCTTTAATTTGAGGGACCAGGAAAGGACTTGGATTCTGTTTGTTGTAATTCTACAAACCTGTGTGCAGCACAAAACAAATTGTCCCTCCCTGTGTCACAATCACCCCTACATGAATTGGAAATACTGGTAGTTGTCCTGTGAGGGCTTTATAAGAGTTCCTGTCATTATAAATAATTTTGGTTTTTTTATAACTTGTATAGATAGTTTTTGGGAGGATATGTGTTCAGTGATAGAGAGCTAACTCATGCAATCATTTCTAAACAATGATCATTAACCGCACTATTGAGAGCAAGACAGTTTTCTCTTTGCTATCCAAAACACCTAGCTCACTGTCCATGTAACACGCTTATCAAGACTTGTGTTATAAACTGCCTGACATCTTCGGTACTTTGCTTTTATGGTTTCAGTGGTCTGTTTACTGTTTGCCTTAGCTTGCAAACACAATAAATAAATAAAATAAATAACAAAAGAAAAAAAAAATGTTTGCATATAATAATCAACTATTATGTCACGTATTCTGTCTGCCATTACAGTGAGAAACTTAGTATTTGTGCAAAACAGGCGTTGAAATATCTGTAAATTTGAACATCGTACTGCTGAATTGCTGTTAAATGGGAAAAAGTAAAACACATTTGGCAACTGGTATCCTTTCCCCCCCATTCTTTGCAGGGATCGCAGTGTGTAATGTGCCAGCTGCCTCGGTAGAAGAAACAGCAGATTCTACCATGTGCCACATTCTGAACCTGTACAGGCGAACCACCTGGCTTCACCAGGCTTTGCGAGAAGGCACGAGAGTACAAAGCGTTGAACAAATTCGGGAAGTGGCTTCTGGAGCTGCCAGGATCAGAGGGGAGACCTTGGGCATTATTGGATTAGGTATGTTAGCTTGCAGAGGTGGTTTAATACTCCTTGCCTTCTGTTGCTTTAATAAAATGATGAAGATTTGAGCTATAAAAATGGAACATTTAGTTCCCTCCTTTTCACGTCAAGCATTCTGTATAATACCATTTAATTCCTGGTGTTTATATGTGTCAAATGTTTTCCCCTTACACATCATCATTTCCCTCAGACAACTTATTTTGTTGCTAATATTCTCTCAATTCTTTGAGTTTGTGTACATCTGTGTGCTGCCACGTTGCCTGTCAGGCACACTAGTTATAAGAGGAGGAGACACCATCACTTCCCTTCTCCAGGACAAGGATCCTGCTACTTCAACCCCTTGGCACATGTATATGTTGTATTTCTCATCCATTGTAATATCTAAGTCCATTTGTGCTTTTTTGCTTCTGCTGTTTTTAATATCTCTGAAAAGGCTTTTCTGCACGAACAGCCTTCAGAGCAGTTATTTCATGCATTTGGTTGGGCTGCATCTGAATTTGTATTTCAGCTCAAATGAGAGGAAAAATATATGCAAGAAAGCTTGAAATGTTTCCAGACCTAATAAAATCACCTACTTACCTCTCTGAATGGCCCTAAATGTGTTTCAGCATCTAACAGATGGACAGGCTTGCTTGAGATGAATTAATTACTGTCTGTTACAGAAGTAGAGAAGAAAAACAAGCAAGTCAGTTTCTATATAAAAATTATTCAGTCATGTGCTTGTCTTATCAAAGATCTGATAGATTGTGGATGTAATTGC
The DNA here is from genome assembly GCA_008921705.1 of Burhinus oedicnemus. NCBI lineage: Eukaryota > Metazoa > Chordata > Aves > Charadriiformes > Burhinidae > Burhinus > Burhinus oedicnemus. The sequence goes on from VFFE01007859.1 coordinate 2,633,438, forward strand.
TGTGGTATTCATCCACAGGAATTAATAATATGATTTTGACAACAAGGCATCATACTTAAATGACTGTTCCAGTTACACATTGCTGTCAAATAACTCAAGCCACAGACTCTTACTTCTGGAAGCTGAAAATAGTCTGGTGTTACATAGTACTCATTTAAATGAGTATGCAAGGCAGCAAAAACATGTTCACAGTCAAAGAATTGCCTTTAAAATACGACTTTCAAGAAGTTAGTCATGAAGTTGCTTTGTCAAATCTATACCCATGTAATTATGCACCTCATTTAAGCCCACAATGGTTATTGCGTTCACAGTCACAGCATCTCTACACAAATAATAGACAATCACCTGAAGTGTTTTAAAAATGGAAATGCATACCTAGTTTTTGAAACTTAAGCCGTAGCGCACATGCTATGTGCATATTTGCTGGCAATATCTGTCCTGTTGGCGTTGCATTTTTTGTATTGCACAAATTCCAGGCTGAGATTAGAAAAAAAGTCATTTATGGTTGAGTCCCTTAAGTGAATTTTGTGTGTGTTGTTTCTGTTGTGAATGGTCAAAAAGTGCAGAGAAACAAATGGATAATCAGATTGCCAATATGTGTGTAAAGCCATGTAAACTGCTAGGTTTTGGTTTTATTTTTAAAAAGCAAGCCTTTTGGGTACGTGGTATGTTAAAAGGCTAGTAAAATCTGATTTTAAAGGTACACATCTGTTACGGTTATTAACCTGTAATTTTCTTTAGCCTTTTATTGTGCCTGTTTCTTTTCGTACAATAGAATATTCAACAATTTCAAGGAAAATTAAGTTTTAAAGTCAGTTTTGAAAACTTCCACTGTTTCTTTTTGTGCATGTAAGTGAATAGGTACAACATTTTGCCTCTGACCTGTTCTAACAAACTCCTGTGTAGCTATGTATTAATGAAGAACAAAAACGTAGTCTTAGAAGGTACAGAAATAGGACTGTACTAGACTTTAGGTTTGAGCACTTCAGGCACTTAGGCTGTGATATACTCTCTTTTCCTGTTACAGATCACTGCAAGAGGCTACCTGTCTCTAGTTCTAGACTAAAATGTGTATTTACAACCACCTTCAACAGACTGGTGCCCCCAGGTTATGTTTCTGTAGTAGTGCCTCTTCCCATGTCTGTAGTTTTGCCTCAATTTATTATTTTATTATTTAGACATGTCAATGTCAGAAGTGATGAACCACTAAAAGCCTATTAAGTGAAGGTATTGCACACAAAACAAACAATTCTCATCATCTGTTACTAAGTCCTTCTTTTCTCTAGTTCTATGTAGTGTTGCTGTTTCTGTCCTTTCTCGTGAATGTGCATCAGAGATCATCTCGTATCTCAACCACAGCTGTGCTTCTCTATTCTTGTCTTAAACTTGTGGTCTCTTCAGCAGTGAGTTGCTTAAATTTATCACTTTGCTTCTGCAACAGCTAACTTCTTTTCACATCTGTTCCTGGGCTTTTCTCTTGTTCTGCCAAAGAGAAACACCCTAGCTCTTGCCTATCTCTGTGCTAGGGAATGACTACGTCATTCCCTCCAAAGCTTCAGCTACTCACTTCCTTATCCACTGGTCTAGCCAAGTTTCGTGACTCACTTGCCTTTTTCTTTCCATCACCCACTCTCTTTTCTTTGCCTCCTCTCATGCATATTCCTGCTTTGACACTTAGTCTGTTCTGCTTAATCCTATTACTCCGTGGTCCTCCTTTTAAGTTAACCCCATCTCTCATCCTCTGCTTGTATTGAGCTTGAAGATAAGCAGAGACTCAACAGCATAATGCCTCCTTCATGTGCTTGTTGGATACCATCCGTCGTTGTTTTGTTGTTTGGTTAGCCTCTGAGCTCCTTAGGGCAGAGCCTGTTTCTTTCTGTCTTTATGAAGTGTGTGATGCTTTGAGCCTTACATAAATAATAATATCACATCATGAAACAGCTGTCTTTGTCGCTTTTAATCTTTATTACTATCCAGTGTCCTATATTTCAAGTGATGCATCACAAGCTTGGATAGTAAGCCCTGCATTTAAAAAAGAAAAAAAAGCAACTATCTTTTCACCTTATATCTAACATTTAGGTGGTGGGTTTTTTTAAAAGGACAATATTTATGAGCAGCAGCATGTAAGTATTTGGATGAATAGATTAGCTGGACCTGGTTCTGCTGTAACAATAATTTGACAGCAGTGAAGTCACACTCCCTTCCCCTTCCTTCCCGGTTACAAATGCTGATGACTAATAGCTAATGCATTTCCTCACTCGAGAGAGGTGAAATTCCTCCAAATACATTTGTATCCACATCATAATGAATGTCATCTCTCAGTTGGTCTTTCCTCACCAACTGTATTCTCTCAACAGTCCCATGGTCGTGACTAGATGTTGGCCCAAGTATCGATCTGCATTATCAGACAGTATTAAGGCTTGAGAGTTGAGCGGTATTACCGTGCAATAAATGAGGTACCCTTAGCAGTCCTACTAGTTCTCTTAATGTGCTCAGCAGGAAATGTAGCAAAATGGCACTCCCCACATTTCAGAGCTCTGCAAGAGGGAGGAAGAATTATCCAGATTCTCCATTACTGCTGCATAGACAGAAAAGATCTGCTAAGTGAAAGCACTTTCGATTTCCATGGAAGTCTGCAGGCAGGTCATCAACATTTCCACGGTATCAAGGGCATTTTATATAACTTTGTAATACCAGCATAGGATGCTCATTCTTTGCCCAAGGACTGGGCAGGGGTCATTGGCAACTGCAGCTTCTATACTGTCACACTCAAATCAGGTCATTGGCAAGGTCAAGGTCAGAGGCACCTACAAACTGGGAGACGTGAGGGGAGTAGGTGGGTCAGACTGTAACAGGAGAACCAGGCATTCTTGATAAGTCTCTCTTCACGCTTCTGGTGTCACTGAAATGGTGCATGGGGTTTGCTAGAGTAGAGCTTTATGTAAATCTCTGATTTCTAAAATAGGCTTTTGGTGCTTTCTGCTTTTTTTGCAATTGTATGCAACATGCATTTTCTGCATTCTTCCCACACTACAGACCAAGAAGTTCATTTGATATTTTGAACTTCAGAATTTGCCTTCCCTGGAAACAGCCATGAATATTCATAGCAATTGTATATGCTTTTAAGATAGAGTTGTCCTGAAGGTGGGGTGCTTTGTGTGCTGTTCTGTTGTTCTTTATATGCTGAGGTGGGTTTCGAGTCACCCCTCATACCCAGGAGAGTCTTATATAATAGAAGTTTTTCAAGAAAGGAAAAAACCATCATAGGTTTGTGGTTATACTATATTGTCAGACTGTAGTTTAAAAAGGAATTGACAAATTATGTGTGTCTACCTATGTATTTGTCTAGTGACTAAGACTTATTATGAATTGCCAATTGTGGAAGAGTTTTATCCCATAAAATAATTGTAATAGCACAGTTCTGGCTAGAAGTACACGCATGTGATTTCCCAAGTGTTTCAGAAGAAAACTTTCCACATACTGAAGGCGGCTTTGGTTTATTAGCCTGGTTGCAATGAATGGGAAGTGTAGCTTTAACTGGAGAGTCTGTTGTAAGAGATTTCACTGTCATGAATCCCCTCAGGTATTAGTGTTGTAAAGAGTGTAAAAAAGAACAGATGACAGTGTTGCACGTGAAAATGAATGGAGCTGGAGTAAAAGCGATATGCTTCCTTTACAAAAATAAAAAAAATTGTTTACAGTTGTGTGACTGATTCCTTGAGCTGTGAACATGCCAAAATTTGAAAATAATACAGTATTTGTGCTGAAAATTGTCTAATTCAAGCTTATAAAAAACAGCTTGAAAAACAAACAAAGAACATGTATGCAAGTGTTGAAGTAAAAGATTTTGAAGAGTATTTTAACTTGGTGCTCCCAAAAAAAAGCAGACAGCCCCCATTAGATTGACATACCGTTTAATATTCCAAGCACATCTGTCACTAAGCACTGCTGAATTGCTGTGTTCAGGTTAAATGATCAACAAAAAACCTTTCTTCCTGTGGCTTTTTAAGTGTATTCAAAGAGAAACTGAAAAGCAGAGGGAAATCCCTTCAAGCACAATTGGAAAGAGACAGGATTTCCCTGTGTTAATTTGATGCCTTTTTGAACAAACTCAGATGTTACAAAAGAAAACTTGTTGACTTTTTTTTTTTAATGAGACATGATTATTATAGTGTGTCTAGGGATGCTTTTGAGATGTCTTTATCTAACATTTGTAATACTCTTAACATATCTAGTGTGTAGTGTTGAAACCTGAAAAGTCTGTTAGTTCTCGTTCTTCAAAATACGCTTACTCACTAGATGTACTCACTCACTGACTTTTTTCCTCTGTGTTTTACTGGTATTGTGTCAAAGGGAAATACACACCTCCTCATACATGTGGCATGGAGTCATGCCCAAACATCAATTTCAGTCACAACTCTAAAATACGACAGTAAGGGAAGTGGAACAGAGAAAAGCTAAGGTCAATGCAAATACCAAATAGTACCGCACTCTTCTTAACTAGGTGCCATATGATGGACCTTATTTATTCATCATTTAGGTAGATGGATACAAAATTTTTTAGAGCCTGAGATGACAGGATTCTTATAGGCATTTTCATGCTGAAAGGTTGTTATTTAAAATGAAAGAAAATACTACTTCAGAAAGGAGATTCCATGCATTGAGAATGGTTGAGCTTCAGATTAAACAAGTTATCTTTTACTGCATCCATTTCTAAGGATTAATTTTATAGCTTTTTATTAAAGCCAGCTGGTCCAACATGGGTAAGAATAAGTCCTTGGCAGGATGTGTTCACAAGCAGTAGTGTTTTGCCATAAACAGGCCCAGCAGGCAAATCCTTGTATTACACACATTATTGCAGATTACGTGACATCTTCTGGCATTTCAGATCTCCGGTTGCAAAAGGTGCAGAACTCCTGCTTTGTTTTGAACAAGGCAGTGTGAAACAGCCCAGATATAACATTTCTGATCTTAGTGATGGTTTTAAGTGGGATAGGAGCCACCTCTTTTTTTTTTTTTTTAATCCTCTTCCAGTTGCTATACAAAACTGTATGGTTTAATACAAGCATTTGCAAGAAGGAGGAGGCTACCTTACACCAGCTGCTTCACATCTGTTCTCATTGCATGTTTATCTTGTTCTAGGGCGTGTTGGGCAAGCAGTAGCACTACGTGCCAAAGCCTTTGGCTTCAGTGTGATTTTCTATGACCCATACCTCTCAGATGGCATGGAGCGTGCTCTGGGACTGCAGCGGGTGAGCACTTTGCAGGACCTCCTGTTCCACAGTGACTGTGTTACCCTGCACTGCAACTTGAATGAACACAATCATCACCTTATTAACGACTTCACCATAAAGCAGGTAATAATCTCTGTGGACACCCTCCACACTGGTGCTGGTGGCTGTCACTGTATAGCATTTATTTATGTAAACAGGCAGATTCTCATTTGAGAGAAATTTCTTTCGCTTTTGCTACTTTGAGATCAAGCAGGTTTATAACTGATTAGGAAATAGCTGGTGGCTTATGAATGGTTGCTTTTATTGTCTTTTTTGCTCAGTAACATTGCATTTGTGGAAATAATTTACTCTTCATAATGTTGCTCAGGTTTAATAAAGTTGCATTTATGTAAAAGCACTTTTTCTTTGTCTTCTAGTAGCTACTTCCTTTACCTGTGTATTTTCAGGTAGCAATTCTGCCTTGCACTCTTGTTCATCAGTTTGAGTTCTTTAGATGCAATTTAAGGATTATGACTAAATGGCTCCCCCCTGTGCTCAGTCCTGATGTTTGCAGAGCGCTTCATGGATGGGTCACATTTACAGTATTGCATTATTTGGAAAAAGAATGTTTCTTGGAATTAGTACTAAACTCTCCCTAAAGTTTTAGGTAATATTAAAATAATTTCAGTATCTAGATGTAGTAACTGCTTCATTATTGACTAATTTGATAGTAAGTTTTTTCATTAAATGTCTAGCTTCTGACTCCAACCTCAGTGTAGGTAGTAACAAGAAATACAACATTGAGTTGTAACAGTGTAGATAAGGTACAGGAAAGAAATTCTAAGACGTAATAGTTGATTTTGATGTTCTTTATATCTGTAGTGTTTGTATGTGTGGTAACAGTGACAGTAGCACTCTTTCGCAGTGAAATGATCGCTTGGCTTCTGAGAAATAGTTTGCACCTACTACTCTTGAACTTTAGGAGAATGGAAGTAATTACTGAACATGTTCCACAGTCATGTAGGATCACAGCAGAAAACTGATGATATAACACACTTCTTGATCTGAGGCTTTGGGGATTTTGCAGATCCATCCCAACATAAAATCAGGATTTGGGATTTCAAACTCTAAAAACTTAAGAAGTGTAAAATGCAAATCTCTAAGAGAACAGAGCTCTGTCACCCTGCCCTGAACATTCTCTTTTGTTGTGTGCTCGGGTACGTTTAATGGTTATTACATGGTTAGATGTCTTTGCAGGCAGACACCTAGAACCAAACAGAATCACACTGAATTCAGTGGGACCATCTGGAGGCTTAGGAGTGGTCACTCGTTAATGTAGCAGACTGTGAAACTTGGGCCAGTGTGTCACAGGAAGTTTTTGAGTGGTGGTGGATAAACGCAATGAGCTTTGGAGAGGCCCTAGTGCATTAATCGGAGAAACAAACAAAACAAAACAGGCGAAAACTGAGTGATACCATCTGAAATGAAATGCATATAGTAAAGTCTGTATTGGAAAAGATATCGTAAGCATTTATTTTGCTATTTGTTATCCTTCGTGATTAAAGCAAGAATTAAAATGTTAGAAGATAGTTCTTGCTTTGGATAAAAGTTTGGATGCAGCAGTCTGTATTGTAACAGCTGATGTCCAAACCATAAAATTGTAACACCTCTGACTGATTAGTTTGCTAGAGCACATCTTCTGAATATGTATCAAAAAGGGCAGAATAGCTTTTTTAGGCTGGTTAGAGTTGGCCTAAAATTTTTAGAGCAGTGCATGCCACTTTTGTCCAATATTGCATGCTCATGTAATAACCAGTTTTTAAACAAAGTACAGAGAAGTGCGGTGCATCTCATTTCACTGAAGTCTCACCCTGAGTTTTGTTTAGAATCTGAAACTACATAACCTTTGAAAATTTGGTGTTGGTCTTCTCTTTCAGTAGCTTTTCCCTTTAATTAGTCAGCGTTCTGCTTAGCCATCATGCTTGGCCTTGTAGTACCAGAGTAGCTCAGAGAACCAAACTTGTTTTTATTGAACCCATGGTAATCAAGTGCTCTTAAGAGAAGCTGAAGTCATCTTTAGTTTTACAGATTTGAGAAGAAGATGCTGCATTTTAAACACAATACATTTTTAAAGCAGCTGTGCAGGTTTAGTGTAGGTGAATTTACCAGCCGTCAGCAGTTCTAGCTGTGAAGCTCTTTCAAACTTCCACCCCTTGTTAAGGGTCATCTCCAGCTGCATCCACCCTTACAGTTTATTATGAGTCATGTAATTCATTCCCTGTAGAAGGCATTTATGCAGCCATGTTCTGTTTAATTTGGACTTGCCTTAGTACTAGCTTTAGAGTTATGTAAATAGTCCTAAAATGAAAACTCAAGTGAGGTTATTAAGGTTGGACAGAAGATTTTAGCAAGGTTCACTTTGATTAAAATTTTTAAGTCCTTCAATGGGCATATAAATACACTAGGTTATACTTAAAACTCAAATTATCTCTTTGCAAGAGTACAGAAATAGGAAGGGGTATATAAGCTCCCACGAGCCTCTATCTGCACAGAAAGTGTGATTGCCACTTGGGTGAACCCTCTTGTGCTAGGTTTGATCTAGTTCTCACAGCTGACAAGTAATGGAGATGCAGTGATGGTTCCCGTCAGGAACATCTAGTTGTTACTAGACCAGATTAAGGTTATGCCACCATTTCTTTCTTCACTGTTCTAATTCCCAAGTTAATTACATAAAACTGAAAGAAGTATCACTTAGTTCTGCTCCTGTAAGTGGACTTTGGTTTTGCTATACAAACTAATAGATGGTTCTCCTGTAAGCCCAAGAGTCTGCAAATGGAGAGAGGCAGGGCCACACTAAACCCAGCAAGTTGGCCAGTAAAATATGGTTGGGTTTTTTTGTTTAGTTGGTTTTTTTCTTAAAACCTTACTGCAAGCATATGCATGTTAATTGTTTAATATTTCCTATGATCTCATGTAAAAAAAATTTTCATAGCTGACTTTCATCCAAACGTCCTTCTTCATGAATTTGGCGTTTTGAATCAGTCTTTCAGAGTGAGGGTCCATTTACATAAGCTTTAGTTTGATGTGTAGGTTTCAAGTAGTTGAGTTGGTGTCAAAATGTTGGGGTTTTCTTGTTCTTATGGTGAGAGATGGAGTCAGTACAAAATGAGATTTTTATCATTCAGCTTCACCTTGGTTCCTGCTCTTCATATGCTTACCTTCATGCGTAGAAATGCTTCTGAGATGAGAAGCTGTATTTGAGACATCTGGTAAAAGATAAAGTATTAGGGTGGCTGGAAGTAGGATGTAGTAATTTAATTTTTTTCTGTACCATCTCTCTTATTTAAACCACCACTTTGTTTTCATGTTGTGGATATATTATGGTGTAAATTCTTGTAGTTCTCCCCACACAGTGTCATCTACAATGCTAATCTGCGCAATGCACAGCACAGCTTCTCTCCTGAGCACACGGCGTTCTCAACCAAATTCATTTTCATGCCTTTTAATTGAATAATATAAGAATTCTTTAGACCTTTATTTGAAAAGTCTCACAGGGAGGAGGAAGCTGAAGTAACAAAAATAAATAAAACATAAAACATAGATCTACTGTGTTTTGGCAACTAAAGGGAAAAGTGTTTGAAAATCCGAAAGCATTGATTTTTCTGAAAAATTCATGTAGGCTTTTATTTGTGTGAAAGTTGAAAACCACAAAATATGAATTTGTTTAAGAATGTGCTGTAGTTTCTGTGTCATGCAATTTCACAGTGGAATAAAAAGGCATAAAATGATCTGTCACTTTCATATGCACAGTTGTATCTTTTGATCATGTTACTGCACAATATCTGAAACAACGCTTCTATTAAAAGACACTACTTACAAGAAACAAAAGGTTATTAAGTGCTGTGAAATAGCATTTTATGTTAGAAGCATCACATTTTGTGGTACTTTCCAATGGAAAGGGAAGACAACTGTTACAGGTTAAACGAGCTGAATAGCCTTTGTTGTACTGGATGCTTCTTTTGAGTAAAAAAATAATGCCACAACGATTTTATTTCATTTATTTTTATTTCATCATTCTTGTTTTTTAACTTTCCCTAGATGAGACAAGGGGCTTTCCTGGTCAACACAGCTCGAGGTGGGTTAGTAGACGAAAAAGCACTTGCACAGGCCCTGAAGGAAGGAAGGATACGAGGGGCAGCCTTAGATGTACATGAGTCAGAACCATTCAGGTGCTTTTCCTTTTCTTTTCTTTTTATTTTGTTCACTTTCTTATTTTTAAGTCTTAGTGCATGATACAATCAACAGCAACAAGTAAATTGAGTTTTCCCTTCATTTGGTAGCTAAATACTCCTTAGGTAAAGCAACATGAATCTGTGCAGCACTGGACTAATGCAAATGTAGATGGAGCTTGTGTATGTGGTCAGAAGTAAAAAAAGTGGCACCCAAGATTTAGTTCCTTAAAAAAAAAAATAATCCTGAGGGTTTGTTCAGTAGAAATAGCAGGGACTTGGGTTCAAATACTGAGAATGGCTTTGTGGGCAACACTCTTGTTGATGCAACTCTGGAGGCAGCTAATGTTGATGTCTGAACAGACTCTTTCAGAAGGCAAAGAGTTGAGATTTGGTGTGGGAAATAACTACTTCATGACACCTTTGTGGAGGAAAAGACATACTTTTGTCCAGATTGCCTCTGCAAGAAATCCATAAACGTAACAGGTTGCAAAGAAAGTTAAGATAAGGAAGGTGGTCAGAGTGCAGGTTTTGTTTTGGTTTTTTACCCTTTATTAGGGGAGTAGTAACTCTGCTGTCATTAGCAGAGCTGGTAGCACAAGCCTTAGTTTTTGAATGACAGTGAGAAGTCCAGTGTTTTAGGCAGAAATGTACCACTCCCCAAAGTGGCATTGGTTTTACGGTATTAGCACTCCTAATTAGAAATGAGCCTATTTGATATGTCCTTGAGTCTTGAGCCTGACTTCTGAGTTATGGTTATGAGAATAGACTGCTTTAGCTTACTGCTTGTATGTGACAAGCCTTTTTCAGTTGTTCAGTATGGGCAGGCAAAAATGTTAAATTCAATTGGAACAATCCACATAATTTTTTGAAGAGGAACAGATTCAGGACTTGAGGGCAGGTTGTAAAGACTGGAGAGAGGACAGTCTCTCTCATATCAGCTTGGGGGAGGAATAGAAGCTTTAAAAAAATAGAATAGTTTCCTTTTAGGCAGAATGTTTATATCTACTGAGACACAATGCCACATCACAAATATTTAATTTTATTTATGCATACCCTGCATTCATTTACTTCTAAATGTAGTCATTACAATGCAGTAGTGCTGTGTGAAGCCAGAGTCTTAACAGCTCAAGGGACTTTCAGCTACATACATTCTTCCCAATTCAGATCTCAGATCTGCACAAGCAGACCGTTGCACCTATAGGAAGCCCCATTTACTGCATGGAGATGCCATCTGCAGAGATTCGGTTGCAGGATTACAGCCACAATTTCCTTTGGCTTCAGTGCTGCATGTCTATCTGATCGCAGCATGCAACTCTTTATTCAAGAGTTTTGCCAGATATTCTGATGTTTATTGAACTACAGATGAAATCTATCATTTTATGAATTATGACCAACTCTGAAAGCATACTTTTGTCTTAAAATATTTGTTCTCCTGTTGTTACAATTAACTGTAAGATTATTAAAACTGGAAATAAATAGGAGGAGCAAGTTTCCATTATTTTCAGTTTCTTTACTCTGTATCTGTGATAGCACTTTTACACAGATTTATTGCTTTCCCTGAAAATCAATCTGTAGAGTAGATTTCCTTCTTTCTGTGCAGTTTCTGTAAAGGAACAGGAAAGAAAAAATAGTTAAAAATAACAGAAAAAAATAACTGAATTATCAAAAAAGAAAAAAAGTTGAGGCTGCTGATGGACACGCTTCTTATTTGGAAATATTTTTAAGATTTTTTTTTCTTTAAATTACTAAATGTCATATTGACAATGACTCTTGAGAGAACAGCTTTGTTGGCTAATGCAGTAGAAATAAAACACTGATGAAATGGACAAATGGAATGGCATCCTGAATTGATTTGGGTCTTGCTATATGTATTTCTGCACAAGAACTGGAGTGGCAGTGGCTGTAGTTAGCACTAAGTGCATTGGACAGAAGCTAATGTTGCTGCTATACTTAGGTTCTACCCATTGAGTTAATGAGAGGTGATTGTTGCTTATTTATACCATGAATAGTGTATTAAATTAACTGACAGAATTAAAACCAAACCCAACAAGGAATAGAAATGCAATTCTTTTCTGATTTAGAAATTAATCCATCTGGATCCCCCCCCTTCTTCCCTCCCCTTTTCTCCTCCCACCTCCCCAGTATTTTTTGTCATTTGATCTTGTTTTAAATCTTCATTTAGCTTTAGTCAGGGCCCCTTGAAGGATGCACCAAACCTGATCTGTACCCCACATGCAGCCTGGTATAGTGAGCAAGCCTCAATTGAGATGCGGGAAGAAGCAGCACGAGAGATCCGAAGAGCGATCACAGGTACTAACTCACCTTATTAGCTTCTTCACTGCGTGTTTCTTTTTAACAACCTTTTTCATTCTTCAGTCTTGAAACATGCTGAACAGAACCAATCTTAGGTTTTGTTTGCCACTTCTAATATTTGAAACATAGAAACTAGCAAATACCCACTAAGTCTGTTCTCAGAACTGGAACAGATCATTTTGGACGTTCATTGCAATTACAAAGAGAAGGTAGGCACTGCAAAATAAGTACTTTTTCCATATAACAGAAATGTACTTACATGTAAAATATCTGCTTTTTTGTTGTTGTTGCTTGTAAATATTACCCGTTTGATGGGTTTGACTGCAAGTTATCCAGATATTGCTGGTGTCTTTCATAGGTTTCCCTAGATGCCCCCTTATTTGTAACAAGCAGTTCTGTTTACTTTATTCTTCTCTTTTTGGCGCCTTTGTATTTTCCAAAGTTCATCCAAATTTGTCTTGGAGGATGGTCTGGAATTTCACTGTCTTTAAGGCTGTAATGTTCAGAGATAAAGCATCTAGAGCTTCATGCTGTTCCTAGTCATGCTCATATCTTGGCTACTCATTCACCACATAGACGTCAAAACAAAGTTTTCAGTATTTTGTTGGGAGGGTACTCTATTTCAGATGTTCCTCTCTTTAAAGTATTGCTAAAGAAGTCTGGCACTTTAAAGAGCAAAGTCTCTTTGTTATATAACTGCCATATAATTGTAAACTGTTCACATAAGAGAAAACAGTTAATGTCTTGAACATGCTCTGCTAATAAATAAAATGAGAAGAGTGAGCCATTTGGCATTGGTTTGAATCCCTTGTAGCCTAAAATAAAAGGAAGGATTTTCATACTGGAAAATGATTCATTAAGCACTGATGTTCTCTCTTTAGTATGACTTTGCTGTTTCCCCCTTGGCAATATAGACTGAATGCTCTGCAGACATGAAGGGCCATCTGTGTCACCTTGAGAGTTAGCTCAGTGCCAACACATTGCTCTGCTATACAGAAAGCCCTAGCAGTAGCCTAGAGAGGCTCGGCGATTTAGTTTAGTTTTTAGCCTGTGCAGAAAGAAGATTCTTCTCTGGATGGTGATTAAAGGCACCTCTTAAACTCCTGATCTGAATTACCCTTTACAGGACTATTTCACTCTGGTTTAGGGGTAACTTAAGGAGTCTGACCATCCCTTTGCTGGAATTGGTCCTTGTGCTCGTACTCCAGAAGAACTCTAATAGTACATTCATTAAGTTGTTGAGTAACTATTAACTGCTCCCAAATAGCTCTGGGAGCAGTTGCACAAACCAGCATTCGATACCTACTTGGGAGATGACTGACGTGCAAATGCGCATTAATAGGCTCAGATCTGAAAACTGAGTAAGAGTTAGCTATACTGAGCTAGTTTAATGTTAAATATTGTGCAATAGCCCAAACATATGTGCCTGGAACGACAGACCTATATTTTGTTGAAGTGTGTGATTGTTCTATCAGTGATCTAAATCATTGATTTGTATTGAGGCTGTCAGCAGTTCAGTGTTCGCACATGGTTTGTAGTAAGATCAAACTGGGGCCAGCATTAGGGAGGTGAGAATGACATTGAATTGCAGTGAAACAAATGTAGGAAAGATACAGGAAGCATGGGATAAAGCTGGAAATGTGAAAGCTTAGGGGAACACAGAGGGGAGAGAGTGTAGAGAGAGAAGCTAATTGGAAAAAGGTGTACAATGAGGGAATGCAGGCTGTGACTACCATCTGATGATAGAGAAGTTAAGTGGTTCTGCTGTTCCCAAAAAGCCAGTGATGGTCTGATGTATAAAATAAAAACAATAAGCAGAGATTAAATATCTTTAACTATCTTTTGGAACATCAGAATATTCAAAGTATTAAATAAAGAAGACCACTGAAAACAGTAATAGAAATGGGAAGGCAAGCATAGCAAGTGAAAGGATCATTATGAAAAAAGTTTAAAATAAATAAATAATTAAATAAATAAATACTATTTCGTAAGAGGAGACTAGTAGAACATGCCTACAGAAGTTAGCAAAATGAAGAATGAGGGGGGCAAGGAGGCAGACATGATTGCAGTTTAAAAATACTCGAGAAGGATAAACACCAGAAGAAGAAAGATACTGTTTAAATTTTTGGACAACTTTGACAGAAGTTTAGATGGATATATATTTCAGCTAAATTTAGAAGATGATTTCTAATCAGGAGAATGGTAGGAATTCACCCATAATGGAGCATGTACATCATCTTGTCTGATATTGAACTAAGAAGCCCTTTCGGCTTGTGCATAGGAGACGTGGGAAGTTTTAGTGACATAAGCAAGTCATGGAGTAACCAGTATTTGATAGTATCCACTAGACAAAAAGCAATTCTATGAAAAGACTTTTTTTACAGCCCCGTTGTGGCCAGGCTGATGGATAGAAAGAGCAGGCAAAGAGTAGTGAAGTCCTTAATCAAATTTCCAGTAGGAAGTTGGAGAGAAAAAGCCTGAATAATTTAATGATGGAGCATAGTCAGTTTTTGAAAGTGTTTCTGGAGTACTATTGCCAACAGTAGCAGAGGTAGACACAAACTCTGCTCTTTCTACCTCTGTGTGTGCAAATGCACAGTAAGATTAAACTTTAGAAAGGATACATTAAAACAGATGTCAGAAAAAACACAAGCTCCGATTGGTCTCCTGGTGAATAGGTGGAAATATTCCTGTTGCCATGAAGAAAACGTCTATCATATCTGTTCATGTCATTTTTTGCAGGGCTGGAGATAGTTCTGCAGAAGACAGAGGCTTGTCCAGTATGTGCTGAATCAGGTTGACAGATCTTCCAGTATCTGTGTCTTAAAATTTCAGTTATACTTCAGAGGTTAAGCAAAAGTTTTGAAGGAATGAAGAGAGTTTTCTCATGTATTTTAATTTTTTGTAGGAATGAAAGAAATGGCTGAGGATTAATACGTTATAGTAAATAAATGTGAAGAGCAATTGAGATCAGGAAGGGGAGGATCAGGACAGGAAAAAAGTGTTGGTCACATTCAGGTTTATGGCAAAACTCCATTCAGAATCCTACATTCTTCAACAAAGGTTTTTTTCTGTTACACATGGAGAGAAAAGGAGGAAAGTGAAGTTAAAGACAGAGAACAGGAGGCTACATTACTGAATTTGATGGGCAGCCATGCTCTATATTCAGGTTTTAGCTTCGTGGAAAGCAGGAATCTTGTTGATTATGGTTTTGTTGAGACCCTGTATACAAAAGACAAAGAGAGACAGAGAAGTAAAAATGCAGAGCATTTTAACTATTATGAACTAAGTCCCAGACAAAAGGGGAACAGTGAGGATCAAAAATAAGCTCTTTGTGTAATTTTATGTATTGATTTAAATATGCAAATATTTATAACTATTTTTAACATAGATACATTAAAAGCATAAGGCATACAATTTTTAGGGTTTTTTTATTTCCTCTCCCTCTCCCTCACTTCATTCTAGGTCGTATTCCAGACAGTCTGAAAAACTGTGTTAACAAAGATCATTTGACTGCAGCTACACATTGGGCCAGCATGGATCCCGGAGTTGTTCATCCAGAGCTTAATGGTGCTGCATACAGGTAAGCATGCTGCAGGTGTAAAATACATACCTCCTTAATTCAGAGGTATGCACTCCAGAATAAGTAAAAGACCTTCCTATTAATAAATGACGTGGTTTTGGATTAGGCTCCAGCTATATTGTTTTCATAATTATTGCATTCAGGAGAATGATCTTGTTTTGCTAGTTGAAGTCAGTCACGAAGTGCGTAAGTGCGTTTCCTTTTCTTACCTTTTTTGTGTGGTTAGTAGTATCTGAACAATACACAGGTTTTTTTGTATATTCAAGTAAAACAATTCTGGTCATCTCCAGTGAGTCCAATGGAAGTTTATGTTCCTTTTGCTGAAGGTGATGATGCAGCAGGAGGTTACAGAAAGACTTTCAATAATAAACTATTATTATGTGGTTTTGTGGCCTCCAGACACACGAGAGAACAAATAACTCAGTAGTGAATATAGTGGAATAGCCTGTGGTGATTATGAAAATATGTTTAAATTAGTGTTTTCTAAATTACACATTTAATTTTTAAGCAAAAGCATTTGAGGGACTTGATCTATGTATTCTCAATCAACTGTGAAAACAGCTCTTAATAATTAATAGAAAGGAGCTATTTTATGTCTAGTAGGTACGTTCCTTAGTTACTTTGCTTGAGAGTCTTTCCTCTGTGCCTTTATACCTAGCAGCTGTTCTAGCAGGAGATTTTTCCTAGTAGACAGCTTCACACAATTTTTATTTATGAAAAATGTCTGCAATTTTTTATCTTCCAGTATGGTATTTACTCATAAGTAGGATGAAAGTGGCTGAGAAAGCTACAAACAGCTGCTTCCCTCAATGCCTTGAGGGAAGGGACAATGCAGCCCTTTCATTATTTTTTTTTTATACCTCTTTGTCCTAATCTTTCTGCTGTCCTTCTTCATACGTCTTTCTTATCTTTGTCCTTCTTGAGGAGGGCTGCCCCATACTTTTAATACATACAAGATTTTTTGTGTGTGTGTGTTACCCGCTATGAGAACCCAGCTGTGCAACGCTGAAAAGTGGAGCAAGGCTGTCATGTCCCAATGACTTCTAACAGTCTCATCAGAAAGTGATGGAGAGATGACAGGGGGAAGTGTCACCACCCTCTGCCATAATCTCCTTATCAGTAGCTGTAAGTGCACCAAAGGAAAAGAATAACTTTGATTTGATTTGATCAACACACATATATCTCCCATCATGTCAAGATGTTTAATTTTTGACAAAGTACCCGTAAAGGGTGTTTTTATTTGCTTAAATGAAAAGTTCAAGCACATGTGTTCTTTTCCACACAGCATGTGGTTTCATTGACTTCAGTTTGGAGTACTCGGGGTAGAGTTGAATGAACTGAGCCTTAAAGGCAGATATTGCTGAATGGGGGGTAGTAACTCCAATGCTGTCACTGCACTTAGGAACAGGGTTGCATGCCCAAATAAAATGCAGTTGTTTGTTCTCATTGTGGGGGTCACAAGTCCAGCAGAAGCAGGCTTCACAGCTAGAAATGGATTTTAACTTAGGAATGTTTTGGGAGTTAATGATTTACAAGGTAAAGACCACATGTATTTAATTTAAGCAGCATAAGCACAGAACTGAATGCCTTTTTCAGACATTGTTTCAGTCAGTTTTTTCAATAAAGACACTTCATTGTAAATAAATTTTTTACTTGACAATTATTTTCAAATGCAAAATAAAACTCATTTGGGGAATTTTGAGGGAGAAGTTAGTCATACAACAAATATTAAAAGCTGCTTTTTGGGGGGGTGATAGAATAGTGTTTGTGTGTGGGTGAAGGCAGTTACTATTTGGTGCAGTATAGAATAGGCAGAACTTGAAGCTCGGGCTTTATAAAGAGTTTAGTTTCAGTAGCAATGTTTGCTGATGCTTAATTCCTGCCTGGATTAAGTGCAGAATTTGAATTGATTGTTCAAAACAAATTTTTCTGTCTTCTCTTTGCAATCCAAGATTATGTTCAACTAGCTGAGTTCTGGAGTCTTTCACAGGCAGTATGATGTTTCAGATGTGCTAATAACTGTATCATAGTCATGTAATTGTATTAGAAGATAAGACCTGGGATAATAATTCATATGTTAAAAAATGCAAATAGCTCTTTCAGTGAACTGAAACTAATGAGGTTATTTTATTCTGGATATATCATTTACTTGTATTTTGATGTAGGACAGAACTCTTAAATTATCAGATATTATCACAAGCAAAGAACGCTGAACATTCATCAGCAGAATATAATCTAGATCTTCTGAATATCATCATATTCTGTGGAAAACAAAGCCATTTACTATGTGAAATGCAAGACACCCTATCAACACAAGAGGTCAAGCAAATGGGACCTATCCCATGAGTAAAGATTAACGATAGTCCTGAGAAGGAACTATTTGTAATAGCCTCAGTGAAGCAGCATAATATACCCTGCTTTTTTATTATTACTGTGTATTTGTTACTGAGCTGCATGTTAAATAAGCCCCTGCCATTTCCTGTGTCACAGAGCATACAGGTTATAGGCAAAGTGAAATTCAACAACCAGTAAACAGTGATTGTGCAATTTATAGACATGTTGACATACCTTTCTGCCTTCTAACCGGTAGAAGATGAGAATATCCAGGTACTGAAGATGTACTTGGATGAGAATAGTTACATGTTGGTAATTCAGGAGTTATTTCATGTTGAGGTAACTGTTAATGCTCCTGATCCTGCACCGTCCATTTTCACAAGGGCAGCCTCTGGCTTTTCTTCCTAAGGGAAACACAGTTGTAGAATTGGCTCTCTCCTTGATTTCTCCCAGCTCCGGTGTGTTGATGCTCAGGGAGTATGTTGTTAGAAAGTAGAGATTCTGTGTTGCAAACAGTTGCTGTGTTGGGCTTTTAAATGGAAGATTTTGTCATGTCATGTTGAGTTTTTTGCAAAGCGCCTAGAGTAACAGATAAGCTGTTTCAAAATTAAATTTGAATAAGTGAAACAATACCCAGTCTGACAGTTTTCGTAGGAATTGAAGAAATTTGATTAATAAGATTCAAATTGAGGTAATGAAACAAGCAACTAATTCCATTAGCAACTGCAAATTAATTCTAAGGAACCTCTCTGGAGAAGGAATTGGCATAGGAAGCCTTCCGAATATGTGTACAATTGGAAACAAAGTTCTCTGGCCTCCAGGTGGTGTGATCTTTTACATACTGGATTTCTTATTCAACCCAGATTACAGTTAGTGGTATGATCTGTAGGAATCTTTCCCACAATGACCAGGCCAGTATATGGTGTCTTCATCATCCCTGTGCCGTGTCGGATAGCCATGCTGAGCCCTTCTGGCACAGTGTTTGCAAAAAGCAGTTTCTATGGTGGAAGAAAAAAGAACAAATAAATGTGCTGTCATCCAGCTTTTTCCTCCTCTGACTTTTGCATAAGTGCTGCACTAATTCTCTCTCAGTCTGAGGGAACTTAGGATGAGCAGCACAAATATGCATTACTTCAGAAAAGATGCTGCTGAAACGGGGTGAAATTCCCTGATGCATTCAGCATTGAACTCTGATGAGAAGAGAATCGGCAGCAGAATAATGTGATATTTGAAAAATTTGACAAGACTACAAGTGCCTTTTCTCCCATTTAATTCAATACTAGGGTAGCAAATGCCACAGTGAGTAAGTGGTTAGCCTTTTAAATGGGTAACACTCTTTCTAGGGTGCTTGGGTGAGCAGAATATAGCAGGAGAGAACAAAGGATGAGTGGGCAGCTTTATGATACTAAGTGGCCAGCATGAGATAACTTGCAAATGGGTACTGAGGTATTTGGCTCAAAAGAAAACATTTTTGTTAAAAGTGTTCATGTGTAGCTGTTGTTTATATACAGCACTGTGAAATACCAGTGTTCATCAATTACATCTGAACTTTGGGATCGAAACAGTAGATATGCAAGATGTTTTTTAGCCTGTTCTAGATGTTTTTTGCAAGATGTTTTTAGAGCCATCATAAAATCAAGCTGAATCAGAGGGTGACTTTTTTGTTGAATTCGTGAAATATTTAGGCCTTGGTGTTTGTCCAGATAGAGTAAGAAGTCTTTAAAACTATTCATAGGGTTTTTGTGTTTGTGTCTGTCTTTCTCGTAGTCTGCCTAAAGCACTTGTGCTCTAATAAGTAGTACTGGTTCTCTTGCAGACAAGTACAGTGGCAAGTTTGATGCTGAGAAAGTTACTCAGGTGCAGTAAGCTTGAATTTGTCATCTTAAGAGTGTGTGGGTATGATTGCTCTTTTGGAGGGCTATCAGAAAGCCACAACTGCAAGGTTAGTTTAAAGAATATTTTTTCAAACCACAATAGTGAAATTTTAAAATTTCTACATTAGAATGAAAGAGGAAAAAAAAAATCTCTGAAGGTCAACTTGTAGAGGGCAGATACATACGGTACGGACCTAGCCTGAATTACATCTTGTTGAGATGTACTTTGAGAGGAGCAGTACTTCCAGGTTGTTTCTCTTGCTGTGCTGTCGCTCATGCTATTTAATTTGAAATCTAAAGAAACAATCTAGGAAACCCTTATGACTCATTTGGGTAAAATACAGCATCCTTTGCCTTCTTTAGCAGCATCTGCATATGGTATCTCATCTGGAGCTTAACCAACTGTCTTTCTCGCTGGTCTGAAAACAAAAGAAGCATCTCTGTAACACTAGATGGAGGAAAAGTGGGCTTTCTGGTCAGTCATCTCTTGATTTTAATGTATGTTCTTGTTTTTTTCCTCAGCAGGTATCCCCCAGGCGTTGTAAGCGTGGCTTCAACTGGCATACCTGCAGCAGTAGAAGGAATAGTCCCCAACCCTATGTCTTTATCACATGGCCTCCCTGCTGTAGCCCACCCGCCCCATGCTCCTTCCCCCGGCCAAACTGTCAAACCAGAAGCTGATAGAGACCACCCAAGCGACCAATTGTAGCCTACGAAAACAGCATTCCCAGCATCGGAGATTTCAGCTTCAGCGTGTGGAAAACAAACAAAACAAAGCAAAACCCTGGATTTTGATTAAAGGCAAAACCATGAACTTACAGGAGGAGACAATTATTGTTTTAGAAACTGGTCCAATATACAGTATAAAAGGAAAAGGTGGGAGACAAAAAGAAGATTTGGAAACATTTTTTCCTCCGTATAAATTGTAGTTTGTCCCTGTCCAGTGGACTGATTCACTGTTTCTGTGTCCTATGGGTTCTTTGTTAAGCAAGAGAAGTTAGTAGTTAATTATATCATGAATGTACTTGTCTGTGTACAGTTTTTAGAACATTAAAAAGGGTTTGTTTGCTTAGCTGTCAACAAGGAAAAACATAAGGGAGGCATTCAACAAACCAATTTTGAGATTAAAAATCCTTTCTTTTATATTTTAAAACATGCCCAAAAATGAGGCAGTTGGCAAACTTCTCAGGACAATGAATTTTTCCCATTTTTCTTTCTACGCCACACAGTGCATTGTTTTTTCTACCTGCTTGTCTTATTTTTTAGAATAATTTAGTAAACAAAAGAAAAACAGTTTCTCCTAATTTTGGCATGAATTCCCTTATTTCAAAATGAAGACAACCTTGCAAAGAGATTTTGAGGAAAAAAAAAAAGGTTTTGTATAAACGAGCATTGTGCTTTTTGTCACCAGTTAAAGTATATATTATTGGTGGTATGCGAAAAAGGCACTAGACTACTGAAAAGTAGCAGCATTTCATTGCCTACATTGATTCCTTCCTGGTAATGTGGTAGGCTAGCAATATTTTTGGTTAAAATCATGTTTGTGACTGTAACCATTTGTATGAATTATTTTAAAGAAATAAAAATCCCAGACAAATATCATATGTGTAAAAAATTTTTATTTCTAGTAACTGTTTATTCAACTTTTATTAGGTTTCTTAGCTGTAATTTTTAAACAGATGCTGTCAAGTATTTCATTTCTAGCTTTACTTTGCTCTCTGTTGTTTGTAATACTGTCTTGGAAGCTTGAAAAATAAAAAAAAAATAATTCTTTCCATACCATTTTTCCCTTTACATTTCGTAAATGTTGATCTTTTTTCCTGTGTTTCTAATGGAGTTTGAAATTAAGATGGATTTTGATTTGTACACCGGCATCATCAGCTACGATATGGTAACAGCATTTATGCCACCACTGTGGGCAGAGCAGAGGAGGTACAACAGCAACACAACAATAATAATAATAATAATAAACATCTTTTGCCGAAGTCCAACATGAGAAGTGTCCATTGTTTTATTTGCTTTTGTAATGATGGAAGCATGCAGCAGGAAGTAGTTGTATTTGCTATACTGAAGGAGTTTGTTTCTTTGAACACGGGCAGAAGTGTTTTTAAGGCAGGTTGAATTTCAGCTTGAAGCTGTTTTGGCCTTTCCTGTGCTGCTGGATAAGATGTCCTTCATCCCTACTCAGTTTAAAAAAGCAAGACAAAAGTTTGGCTGCTGCAAGAAGGAAATCCAGGATGGGCAAAAGTGAACCTGGACATAAACCTCCTCGGTAGTCTCTTGTCTAGTTGTTTGCTATTAATCTGAACTAGGAACTGTGCCCCTAACGTTAGTGAGCTGTTTTTATGGCATCTGTGAAAAGTTACTGTCCCCCATTCCTGCAAGTCTACAGAGCGGCCTCCACTTCTGTTGGGAAAATGGTAGGAGGCTGCAAGTCAAGAAAACCTGAAACTAGCAGGTCTGTACACAAGGAGCACTATATAAAGTGAAATTTTATCTCCACAGAAGAGTGAAGGAAGGTGTTTGCCTTGAACATTTAGAGCCAAAAATGTGATCCATTACAATTTATTTGATGGTGAATCCATTCCTATTCCCTCCATGAAACAAAACAGCCTTAGAGCTGCAAGTTTATCCCAGCAAAGACACGTCTAACAGCTTCGTGGCCAAAAACTTGCAAAAAACCAAATGTGCTCTCCTGCAGTTGAAGTAGGATTTCATATTTCAATGGTAATTCATGTTTTAAGATGCTTCTTTGTCAGGCTGATGATGCTTCTTTAAGATAAGTAAAACAAGCATTTAACATCTGGTTGCAAAGAATCACTGAGAGAGTCTCATTTGCAACCAAATTTCCCCGAGGAAAGCCAACAGGGTTTGGGGTTTTTTTAACTTCTCTTGCATCAGTTTGGATGTGACTTCTGTAAGTAAGCTTTGTTTCCAGTGAATCAATAAATTGATGAACTAGAAATGAAGGCAACCGTATTTATTGCGTGCACTTCTCGGGCTCAGTTCTGAAGCTTGCTGTCCTTCAGCTGCGTATTTTTGATGCATCATCCATGCTTGCTCAGGCACAACCTTTTTCAGCATTTGAGCCTGAAATACTGCACTGATGGGTGCGATAGAGCATCGCCGCTGTGGTGGTAACGCGTTCAATATTTTTTATGCTAGTGCTTGAAATATATCTGTCGGTCTGACTGCTGGAGAGTGATCCATTTTCCTGCTTCTACTGGAGCAGAAATGAAAAGCCACCTCGCCAATGACAAGACTGATGGGTACTGACTTCTGGGTTATGGTCTGAAAAGCTGAATTAAAAAAAAAAAAAAAAAAAAGACTTGGAGTAAATGACTAATTGGAAAAGTGTACCATAATAAACAAAGGCTGTTGTGCCAGACTAACCTTACATCTTTTGCGACTGCTTTTGTTGGGTAGTGGAAATGTGATTAGATTTCCTCCATCTGGTAAAGGATGCACTAAATAAAGTTTAGACAGAAGATGTAGTTAGGGGGAAAATATAAAGTGGGGAAGGCAGTGGTAGAAGAGGGCCTCGGGAGATGACCTGAGACACTGTTGGAAGGTGAAAGAGGAGGTAATCAAAGTGCCTGCCTCAGTCACACCTTTTGTTGTTGTCGTTTGAATTAAGGATCTTGGCCAAGAAGGAGGCCGAGCATTGGAACTGCTGCTGGCTCAAAGATGGTAGGCATCACCAGTGCGCAGGGGGCTCTGGACCCTGCACGAGAATGTCAAAGAATGGGCTGTTGGAAGCAGAAGGATACCAGTTGTGCAAATGTGAAGTTGGGTAGTTGCAAGTCAAAACAAAAACCTGCCAAAAAAAGGAGCCATAAGCGATTTCCCGTGGTAGGACAGATTGATTGTTACTGTGAGGAGCTGCGGGAAAGAACAGTATGATGGCAGCTGCATCCAGCACAGTATTTTTGGTGGGGATGAGAATGGATCAGAGATGCTACACAGGACCTGGAGCGTATGATGTATAATTTTGGTCATGCGTTTTCAAAAGGGTGGGCTCAAGCTGAAGTCATAGCAAAGACGGGCTCTCAAAATGACTGAAGGCGTGGAGGGCTTATCGTGTGATACAAAATTAGAGTAACTTGGCTTTTTCAGCTTAAAGTGAAGGTTGAGTTGGGGAAATGACTATAAATAGTAAATGCTGAGGAGGAAGAAGAAATGTTAAAGAAATGCTGTTATATGAACAGACAAGAATAAACGGGGGTTAGGAAAAAGTCTCTGTCAGCAGGGAGGTCCTGGGACAGGTTTCCAGTTGGAGTTACAGGGAGTCAGTCCTGAAGTTCCTGCAACTTGGGCTGGGTTTTTTGTTTTGTTTTTATGTTTGGGGTTTTGCTGGGTGTTGTGGTTTGTTGGCTTTTTGGTTTGTTTTTTTTTTTCAATAACTTTGTTTTTACAATCCAAAACGTGAGAACATTGTTTAAAGGTCATAACAAGGTTTCTACCAAACCAACAACTAGAGGCCTTTTCCATTCAGGGTAAAACACTTCAGCTTCCTTTATAACAAGCCTCAAGGCTTTTTCCTTTAGTGTGTTTGAGAAAATGCCTTCTTATTTTGTCCAGCCTTCCACCTCAAATGATTAAGGCTGGCTTTCCAAATGACTATGACTGCTGTAGTCCGGCTGTTACCGGCTTACTCCTTGCCTCAGACCGAAGGGTTTTTTCTTCTCTTGTTTAATCTCAGTTGATGCTTCAATAATGTCAGTTGTTCTGCTTGAAGGAGAAGGCAGCACTGCCAGTATTTCCTGTATTCAGTTTTCTCCAACCTTCCTACCTTTTGTAAATTGGGGAAGGGGGAGGAAAAAAGGGAAAAAAAGGAAAAGAAAAAGTCATTGGTCTTAAGGGCAGAGGGTAATATTAGATCATTTGTCTGACCACTTAGTAAAGCTGTTCGATGTTATAAGCTTCATTAAACCTGATACCATGTTTTGGCTTAAGTAAATATTTCAGAAAGATTTCTAGTCTTTATATTAAAATGTCAAGTGATGGGGTTTTTGCTATTTCCTTTGATAGTTTGTTTAAATGGGGGATGACTATCACTATAATTTTTAAACTGCTTTATTTAATTTGACTTTCCCTGTCTATAAACTCCAGTTATTGTTTCATGTTGCATGTGAGGTCATGCAGGCCGACTTGAATTTAAGTGAGCATGTCACATTTTAGCCGATTTGCCTTTGTACTGAGGTCAGTGACACATCTTCCAGGAAGACCAAACTGTGTTATTCATCTGTTTTCTTTTCCAATTGTTTTCATTATACTGTACATCCTTTCCTTTGTGGCTCTGTATTTTTGTCCTTTCGAATGACATAGTCCAATATGGTTATCTTCTGCAGATGAAATTACGGGATTTCTGATCTTCTCTGAGACTTTCAGCTATTGTCTTCTTGCCTCCGTTGACTTTCTGATTTCCTTGGTAAACTATTTCACTGCAAAGTCACAAGTGCTTGAAGAACTTGATTAATCCTCTTCTTGATCTTCAAATTGCATTTGCCTAGGTAGCGCCTCAGTAGTTGCAAAAGCTCCATGGTGAATAGATGCTCGCGCAGTGGTCCTGCTCTCATCATCCCAGTGCTCGCTTTAATCCCACTGTCTGCCCCCGTTGTGTGTCTGCCTCCAGCAGAACGCACCTCAGCTGGCTCGTGTACCTTGTATCAGGCTGTTTGTCCCTTAACATCTGCCTCCTGTCCTTCTTCCTCATTTCCTTCTAGCGTTCGGGGGACCTGGAACGTTACTTTTAAAATTCATCTCTTTTTTAGAGAAAATGTCCTTTGGTCAGTTCTACTTTTCATCTGTGAGTTCCAGCTCGACACAGACCAGTTGTTTTTCAGCTCTCTCCTTGCCTGACCTCCATGCACACTACCTCACAAAACCCGTATCCAATATTCCATTTTTGTTATGCCCGCTTTTGGGCTTGGGATCACCCCATTCATCTTTCTTTATGCAGTTCCTCATCTGGAGTTTCCTTCCTACATTTTCTGTACTACAGAAACAATTATGGCGCTTCAGATCTAGTGTCAGCACTTTTCTTTGCCTATACATTTCTGCTCAGAGCCGTAACAGAGTGTTTTCTTGAAAAAGCATTGTTTAGTTTTGGGGGTGGGGGTGGGGTGTGACACTATGTCAAGGCTGCCATAAACAGACTAAAGTATGTCCTTGGGATGATTAGAGGCATCTGAGACATTTCCAAGACGATGTAGATCATTCTCTGAGCATGCCAATCCGTTGAAGACATTTGTTACTCGCACAGTCTTTAACTACATATCTATCCCCCTTCTTTCATGTGCTGCCTAAAAAGGATAAGCGGTTGCTGGTTGGAAGCGTTGATGATCTGCTCAAGAAACAAAGTAAGGAAGTTTAAAGGCAATGCATTTAAAAACTTAAATATGTTTTGAGTTGCAAAGATTTAAAGTAATAAAAAGGAGCAAAATTATTAACTTAAATTGCCACGAGAGCTTCTTTACATATCAAATTTTACGTATTAGAGGCAGACAATTACGTGCCAATGTGAGAGTGCTGTTTCTTCGTCTGTGCTGTGAAAGCAGAGGCCTTGTATAGTTTGGGAAAAGCTTATGGAGCTGGTCCTCCCTGGATGAACCCTAGGAGTTAGGGCAGCAAATCAACATCTAAAAATAAATCTTCTGAGGAGCTGACATCTCAGACTTGTGTTTCCAAAGCCCTCCAGCCACTTTCAACATGTCCCACCCGATGCGACACACTGAATTCTCAAGCCAGTTGCCTCCAACGCAGCTGTCGGCTTCGCAGCATGTTCCCCTTCCCGGGAACTCAGCAAGCAGCAGTACTTGCTCTTCAGCACACCTAAAAGCATCAGAGTAAATCTTATTTAAGTCTCCATTGCTCTTCGGTAGGATTTCGGTTAAGCCTTCATGTAAAGAAAGTTAAGTCTGTGCTGTATTTTGCTGTTCTTAAACCACAACAGAAAGAGAATCTGCTTTTGGTGTTTTCCAGTAACATATTTACTGTTAACAGCACCCGTAGTTTCCATATTAAAATGGAGACAGGGGACTTCCAACTTCTTTTTGGTATGGGTTTTCGGTTATTTTGCTGTTTGCTTGCCCATGTTTTTTAAAGGCCTTGTGTATGTGAAATGTGTTTATCACATTATGAATTTATGGTGGTAGATTTATTTTTATCTCTTAAGTTATAGCCATTTGTAATTCGTTCCAAGGCCATCACTTTCCATTCCGAGCATGAAGTGGAAAGCCTGTCCTTTGAAACGGATTGCTGGAACTGGAAGTTTTCAAGAATTCATGTTCTCAACAGCTCTCTCTTTTTTTTGTTGTTTATATTTTTCTTTTCTTTTTCCTCCTGCAGACCAGCCATTTTAAGCACAGGATACAGCCCTGGTATTGCAAGAAGCACAGGTAAGAGATGAAAAATCACTGTGACTCAAAGCTCATTTTTAGAGGTTTTCAGCCTCTGTAAATTCAAAGGATAAAGGCACAGTTTTGCATCAGGTAACTAGCAGCTGAGATTGACCCCGTTTTACAGAAAAACAGAAGACTTAAGTCTGTTGAAAGAGCAATATTAAATTGTCACCCCTTGGACTGCAGCACACATCCCATGTGAATTTTCATAGGCATCCCGGAGCAAAATATATCATTCCAGTGAACGTTTTTCCCATCAACACAGGCTCTGGGACCAAACCTCACCATTTGGTGAACTTTGTTCATGTGTTATGTCCGGTGCTGCTGGAAGTAATAGATGTTGCTGAGATTCCCAAAGTATTTTAGTTTTCAACTGCAATTAATTGCCAGTACAGCTGCCAGTGACTCCCAGTAGTTTGTGATGTATTTGTGAAAGGCAGCTGAGTTCAGATCTAAGCAGGCAGCACAGGTTTTCCTTCGAAAAGGCTGTTGAGTAGCCATTAGATGGTGGCTGTCCTTAGATCTAGATTCATCTGTCTGGGGTCCCTCTTCTGCTTGTCTTCGGTGACCTAAGTGAAAGCTTAAGAGGAATAGCTCCTCATGTATATAGGCTTTCCAAATAAGTGCCTGAAGTTACGGTAGAATAAACCAGGGACGATCTCTGCAGATCGAGTGTGTGTGTTGCAACCTTCTCATGGAAGTGAATCTAATTTTTCTTATTTCAAATTGGCTTCATTGCTTAGGTAATGCACCCTGTAGAAATGCAGTGCCATTTGGAAGAGGTACCTCTGTGTACTGCTTCTTATCCCCTCTGTCTCCAGATACCCACAGCCACTGAAAATCTGTCCCCAGAAGACACAGGAGGGTGAAACTTCTCCAAACTATGGTGCTGTTTTTGAAAAACAGGCTGAACTGCTTTGATAATCCACATCTGATAATTCACCCCCGATATCTATATTCATATCTATTAAACTGTGCGGTTTAAAACTCAAAATGCTGGTAAACACTCTTAAACAGATGCTTAGTCTCAGCTCCAGCAGCCTCCAAAATCCCTTTAGGGAGGTAGATTGTCGGGTAGAAAGGGTGATGTTTTGTTGTTTGTGATATGTTAACTTTTTAGAAGTATTTTTTAGCACGTTTGTTCCAGGGGTCTGCACGTTCAGAAATGCAGGGTCTGCTCAGCCTGGGGAGGGAAAGTTTGCCAGCTGCAGCCTTCGTCTGGTTGAATGTGTCAGGGGATAGAAATCACGGTCTGACCCTCACGGTAAGTTAAATACGTGAAAATGTAATAAAAGAATGCAATGTAATAATGCGCTTTCCCATCTGACAAGCCTGAACTTGTGTGGAGGTGCCGAGTGCCAGCTGCTGCGGTACCAACCCAAACCTTTGGCTTCAGTAAGGCAAATGATCTAAGCTTGTTTCATGCCAACCTCTGCATTTTACAATATGAACAAAATCAGATGGTGAACTGTTGATTTCTCAAATTCCCTTCTCAGAACTGCCTTGCTGCTGGCTGTTCCAAGCCAAGGCTCTATTCTGCCTCCGGAGCACCCGGGCTGTGATACGCGAGATTTTCTACTGATTCCTCTGCTAAATTTAAGAACTACAGGTGATCTGCTTTGCGATTGTTACATATGCTATATTTTTTTAATTGCTGCTATCTCCTTCTGCTGTTTTCCTCCAGGATCTGGGAGCTGATGGGCACTTTGGATGACAAAGGCACAAAAATACCGACGATCTCTCCACAGCAGCCACTAGGTGGCAAAACAGGCACTTTGTGCATCCAAACTACATAGAGCGACCCCCGTTAAAACAACGTGCTGGGCTTTCCCTGCGACTGTTCTGTTGCCTCTATAAATATTATTTTTTATAAGCTATTATGGCGTATTTAGATAACGCACATGGGGAATCTTCACTCTAAAAGTCTGTCAGCGCTCTCCTTCTGAATTATGTATTGGTCGTTCAGGGTTGAAGCCTGCTCAGAGCATTTCGGCAGCAGAATTTGCCATCGTATCGCAGGGTTTGAAGAGGATAACGTATTTAACAGCCTGGTGAGGCTGTTCATAAGGCTGCGTCGGTCCTGGCTCACCTGTGAATCACAGTTCAGGTGTGGGTTCCCTTCCTAAATTACAGACGGCTCAAAGACCTGGGACCTGTTCAAGATAGAGGCTCTGTAAGTACTTCGTTGTATTTATAAACATATAAGTGAATATTTGAAGACAGTCCCTGCTTCAAATATTTTACAGGCACAAGTATGAAGGCTCGTTAAAAAACAGGGGAAACACAGACACCCTAGGCATTTTCTAAAGCCTGGGCATAGATTACGCTGTTTGTTATCCTGACTCCATGAGATTTTGTCCTCTGTGGAATACGTCCTTGTGTTTTTGCCTACTGGATATGTCTCAAATTACAGATTTCCATCATGGTCTGCTTTTTTGTTTTCTCAATAGCTTTCAGGGGCCCTCACAGGGAAGTTTCCAGTTCCCTCTCTATGGTGACAGCAGTGTTCTTGGCTGGCTCCTTTCAGACAACTTTCACGCATCCAAGCCTGTCCTGCCCTTGTTGTCCTGTTCCCTAACAATACTGCTTGCAGCCGTGCTCCTTTACTGCTCTGCCAATCCTACCTTTTTTGGGTAGTGGTACCTCTTCTTCCTAGATGCTAGGATGTGAAACTCATCTGCCACACGCCTAGGTCCTGCAATGGCCTTCAGTGACATATTCGCTCCCTCTCCCCCGGCAAAGATTCTGCTTGGAAGAGCAGAGAACTTGTTTTGCCCCAAAATGATGATCTGAAATATCACGTTTTAGAACGAAGTGGAAATCTCCCATTCTGGAACGATGAGAAACATGGGCAGAATTATGTTTGCTATGCTTCTCTGGCAGGCTGGACATTAAAATGAGTCTACATGTTAAAATTAAGTGTAGTAAGAATGGCAATAGGTCAGGTCTAAGCAGAAACAGTGGACATAAAGCAGATTTTTGACCAGTCGTTTTAACAGAGCGTTGGTCTTCTGAGTGGAAGGTGACACATAATGCTATGGAAAATAGAGCAGGATGCTTGTCACTTAGGATTGTAATATTCATGTGGCCACACTGAGGTTTCACAAAATATCAGAAGTCTGGATTTCACTAACTTTTAAGTACTTGGCTTCAGAATCTTAGTGCTGACGTTCTAATATTTGTACTCATAATTTCATTTTTAGTTCTTGTGGCTTCGAGGAGTTCTGGCTGTTTTAACGGTGTGATGGATCTGGTCAAGGCAAGTGTCCCATTGCCGCTGTCTGGAGGCAGAGGCTTCACTGCAGGTGGGAGGATAGCTGGAGCTGAGCGCTACCCCTGATTGCTGAACAAAAAGCACAGGCTGCTCAGAGCTCAGTGTAGGCTGCCCACCGTCGTCCCTCGGATGCCCACTCGGATCGGGCCCAGTGCTACCAGGTCCTGTTTCCACGTGTTGTAGCAGAGGGCTGCAGCTGCAATGCCGGAGTCAGGTACTTCCCATAGACAATCTGAGTATGACTCACTGCGTGATAAGAAAAAACGAATATCCCCAAGCCTTTCTGGTGACACGACAGTTTTCAGCCATAAAAGTTGACTTCCTGGGATGTCCTTCAGTTTGCAATAATTTTCTAGGAGGCAAAAGCAAAAAAAACCGAGCTGCTAATGAAATAACGTGTTTTCCAAGAGTGTTAAATATATGAAAATGGTGCTGGAATTACAACAGATTGACAACATGTATTTTTCTTCGATAGACATAAGAAACATGAATAGCCATGTAATGTAACCTGGTGGTCCCAGTTTACAGCAAGGGTAATGTATTTGTTATTTATAAAGGGTTAATCAATGATTAACAGACATTACAATTAATGGTTAATTGATTGTTGTAGACTTAGTTCACACATGGCTTGCAGCTATCTGTAACATTGCCTTCATGCTGTAAGGTATTTATAGCATTTATTAATCACGCACTACTGTTTTTTAGATCTTCTGATTTTATTAGGTGTAACCAAATTTTCAATAGCACACCAGTGAACTTAGCACTTAGCATCACGCTAGCAAAAGGGAAAATAAAAGAAACCGGTTAACTTGGCTTTGATTTCTTTGATGTGAGGAAACCATCAGCTGCATAAATTGGATGCACTATCGTATTATGAAAGTAATTTTAAGTAAAACATGCCATTTATGGAAGCAGCACACTTAAAGATTTTTGTAATTACAAATATTTGTACTGTTAAGTGAATTGCATTAAAGTATTCGTTGTTGCTGCTTTATTTCCCTGGAGGACTTTTCTGTAGTGGGAGCTTTGTTATGCTGATAAATGTGCCTGAAAGCTTTATAATGTACTGATGCATTGTAGTGATAAATAGATCTGGTTAAGTAGTAAAGCTCAAACACATAATTAAACAGACTGTAATATACATCTTGCTGAGCAAGGGAAAACAATAGTGGAATCAGTAAAGATGAATACAAATGGTTTTATTGAACTAAGCAAAAAATATTTTCTTATGCCTACAGAATGAGGAAATCTGGCCTGATACTTGCATGAACAGACTTATAAAGTGCTTAATCAGATATAAAATACCTTTAAGAAGTTCAGCATTTATAATCAACGGACAGGGCTTTCTCCGGCCGCTCAGAGAAATAGAGATGTGCAACAAACCAGAGGTTAAGCAAATCAGCACAGCGTGGGATGGCTGAGAGAGGAGCCTGGGCACAGCAGGCAGGGCTCGCAGGTCTCACGCAGCAGTAAAATTAACAAAAACATGTGGCATTTGACAAAAGGATCGGAACTGAATATTGGCTGCACCTGCTTCCATTGTCCAAAATGTCCTTTCCTAGAACCTTTCCCAGCAGGGAGGCTGGTTCACACTTGGCGAGGCCACAGAGGTTTCACACTTCTTATTGCCGTTTGCTCTTCCAAATACCAGGAGAAAATGTGATTCAGAAGGAGCATGCTGGAAGAGGGAAACATGGCTGTGCATGACTTGAGAGTCACAAAAATAAACCTTTAACATAAAGGCACAAGGGGAACTTTCGTTCAAAAGGCAGAGCAGTACCCATGCAACCTGCTCGCAGATTATCCTTGTCCATTCCAACTTTGAATTACTCTGAAGGGTGTTTTAAGTGAATTTCCGTTGCAGGGGTACCCATAGCCAAGTCAGTGCAATAGGAATTTCGTAGCTCGTTGTACAGATGCTATGGTGAAATAACTCCTGGAGGAATTAGAATTAGGCAGGATATGACAGCCAGAAGAAATACTAATTCTCCTGGATCGACTTTATGTGAGCTCCTACCCTACACAGTGCTTTGCCCACCTGGAATAGCGTAAGCTGTTTAGATTCCTTTGCGGTGTCTGGGTATTAGCAAGACTCAGGGGAGAGACCAAATCCTGCTTCACTGATGCCAACAGCCAAAACTCTTAAGCCTTGTGCACGCTGGCTAATTATCGTGTAAAATTCCCCCAATGCTCACCAAGTTCTGCTATACCACCAGGAACCACCTAGTAGACAAAAAGAGCACCTGCTCATGACGTGGACTACTGCAAACATATTTCCCGAGGTTGTACAGCGTGATACGTTCCAGCCAGCAAACCCATTATTTCTAATTTACCGTGTGCTGCTAACACTAAAAGCTTTGCACGGCCTCCAGGAAGTCCGGCTTATTTAATGAGGAGCAGGGGAGTAGTAAATGCTTCCAACTTCTGGAGTTTAAGAGAAAAAGGAGTGGATGGGAAGGTGGTGGGCCCCCATGCATCTGGCTTCTCACAACCTGAGCTACAGGTGCTGCTCTATGCAAAGAGCCATATAGGAGTTCTTAGGAATATACGTGGTAATAGAGCGGGTTTCTACTTTGTAAGAAAACTTATTCTTGCCCCAAGAACTGCATGTCACTACGCAAAGATATTTAGATGTCTAAAGGCCACTTAGGCATCTAAATACCGTTATAGATCTGGGCTTCAGTCCCAATTGTGTTGCTGCAGTCCGCAATGTCACCGGTTTTGCATGGCAGGCAGCAGATCGGCACTGACTGCAGGGAGAAGCACAGCCCAGCAGCCACTGGGTTTGATTTAATTGGGTTGAGCTGGTTTATGGTCTCTTGATATACGTATTTTTTTCCTCGTTGAAAAACAATGTGTCTGCCAAGGCCGGAACAAAAGCGGGAGCTGTCTGGACGTGAAATTGCAGACTGACAGGGACAACCCTGCTTGATGGGAAGTAGACTCTGAAGGGTTTTGTGATGTCTGTCGGTTTATGCCATCTCTTCGTCACAGAGTTTGCAGTCCAAAGATTATTTTGGATGCTTGCCTATTCCCAGAAGCTCCGCTTGCTCGGAACAATTTCAGCTCAGCGTTAAGAAAATAATTATAATGAAATCTCATGCCTCGCTGCCTCGGCCAGTCACCTCCATGGAGCAGATGGGCAGGGGGCTCAGATCAGCAAGGGTTTTCCCTCCCAGTGTACAACTGGTCTGATATCTTCATAAAGGACTTTTTTGGTTTTCCCTTTGGCTCCCCCCTACTTCTGTCATGGCATCAGGGACAGGCTGCAGTTGGAAAACCGTGGACAGGGTTGGAAGTGTGGGGAAGGATGAAATTATAGTGTCTGCTGCCTGTCTGCTGCTCCTTGTTCACACATCCCAGCTGCAGAGAAAGCCAGGCTGGGAGCAGGCAGGCAAAGGAAACTGGTTTTTTGGTAATCCTTCTTGCATCTGCTGACTTTCAGTGTCAAGTCTGAGACCCACCTTGGAGCCCAGCCTGGTTGGTTAGACCACGTTCTACGCTCCCCGAAAGCCTAGGTCAGCTGATAGAAGTTTAGCCATTGACCTGCAAGTAGGTGTTGTGCTATCCCACCATGGCAGTCGTGGCCATGAGCGTGCATGGAAGTTGCTGCTGGTGTTGACAGTGCCATGCCGAACTGGTTAATTACCTCGTACAGCGTAAACACAGGGGCAGAAACGGGTCATGAGTTCACCGCTTTGGAAGGCTGTCCCTTGACACATCCACCCCTCCAGCTTCCTCTGCAAGTCGGGATTAAGGCGAGTTGTGATTAAGTCTCTCTTATTGGATGGTCCCTCTCTGTTTTGTCATCTCAATCCAAAGAGCAGAAGGGTGCCTGCTCAGCTCTGGTGCCATTTTGACCCCCAAATGATTGTGTTAGGTCTCCAGAAAATTACAAGTTGAGGAAAGAGGTGTCTTTGTGAAAATTTTACTGGAATGAGGACAAAGCTGTTGAATTGACTGGGTGCCTGTCTTAAAACACACACCTCCAGTGTATGTTGGGTGGCTTTCATTAAGAGCCCAGCCAGTGCTGTGTCACTGGTGCATACTGGTCACTGAAACGCTTGAGATGGAAGAGAACCTTGCAATCCCTCTCTGCATTTGGGTTCCATGCAGCTCTCCTAAAACAGGCTGGGAGTGAGAAGCCACTGCTTACCAGTGCTGGTCAGACCCAGATAGGATAATTCAGCTCATTCACCACGAGCCCACGGTGTAAGATTGCCAGGTACTCGCTAGGAAGTTGAGACACAGCCTTAGGACTTGCACGTTCACTCACACCCTTGATGAAAAGTCCCAGGGATTTGATGTTTTGTTTTATTTTCAGCAATGGCTGATGATGTCTCCTTGGTACGGTAGTTCCTCTATAATTTTTTCTTTCCATTTTGGCTTATTAGAATAGGAAATTACATGTAAATGTTATGTGGAATAGTTGCTGAATGTTTAAATTTTTACTGCTCTTTCTTGCTGCATCTTTAGTAGTAACTGTTATTTTTTTTTTTCCACTGTTTTTTTATAAAGGCCAATGAGGCTGATTGTGGCTTTCTGAATTACATCGGTTACAGAGGTTGTTACTGCATCCCGTTGTACCCCATGAGTAATACTAATGAGATGTTTGTTCTCTCAAAGGTGATTGCAATGATTGTTGTTAAAATGAAAAAAACAAGTTCTGTGCAGACTCTTTTCCCAGATTTGGGATTTTCAGGGTTGAAATCAGCCCCTCCAAATTTATGATGGTGTTTTAGATCTGGATCCTTGCCTTATTGACACGGCTGGCTGATTCACAGAAGTGAATCAGACCTCTGGGGATTATTTAAGAAAAGCTCTGCATTTACAGGAAAGGGGCAGGCAGCACCCACACGACTGCAGAGGACCGTATTTATCCAGTCACTCAAAAGCCCTGACTTGGCAAAGTCTTTGCAGACTTTGCAAGACTTTCAGTGGTGAGCTTCCCTTTTAAAAACCCAGAGAATCTCCTGCCCACCACAATGCCCAGCCACCAAGGTGATGTCCTCACTCCTGGCTGTTTTCACATCACCCGGGTGGCACCCTGCAATCCCAAAGAGGGATTATAATGTTGTTAGCTCTCTTGGCTTCATCTGCCAGACAAAGCTTGTGGGATCTCGTGGTTATTCCAGCAAGGAGGAGGAAATGATGACACCGAGGAGGAATGCAGCCCTCAGCAAGGCAGCGGGCACGCTCCCTCGCTGCTCCTCTCTGGCAAGGGATCCCCGCACACATTCACGCCGGGCTACCAGCCTTCTCTCCTCTCCCAAATTCTCCCATCATCTCTGTCCTCCTCCTTCTCCGTAGACCCACAAGCTCCCCACACGTGCCCTCCCCATGTGTTTCGGGTGCTGCCACGGGGGTTCAGGGAGAGGGCTGCTGCTGATTTAGCTGTTGCCTTCATGGAGGAGATCAGCTATTTCTTGCTCTTTTCTTAAACGGCGTGTGTCAGACTTACATCCGCGTTCACAGAAGCAGCTGTCTTGATGAATATTTGCCCAAATCATTATGCTATCTAGCAGTTAGCCTGCAAAAAGGCCCAGCACCATTTGTATGGTAATGGAAGGCTTTCTCAGAAATGTTTTGGAAGCAATCAGCTAAACTAATAGGATTTCATGTAAACCAATCTCTTCCTTTAGATCAGGGTGGATATTTTTTTCTGGAGAGCAGGGTAAGGGCTTTTTAATAAATGCAAATTGATATTGCAATGAAAATGGAAATGAGAGGAAAAGTTCATTGCCAGGGTAAAACGCTGCGACTTTGCTCTAGCAGCAGCTTCGTGTGTGATCCTCTGCACATCCCCCAGCAGCCACACTGAATTTCTGAGGTGCTGAGCCATGGCGCAATGAGGAGAAAAGCTTTCTTTCACTTTCATACTATAGTGAGACATAGACTGGATTGGACTTTTCATCACCCCATCAAAGCAGTGCTGTACGAGGTTTCTCCGGTCCTGGACCTCTGCAGAGGGTCATGGCAAGCAGTCACAGAGAGGAAGCTGTGGACGAGGGGGCTCTGTCTGTTGTTATGGCTCATTTCTGCTGTGAATCAACAGCTCTGGCACTCTGTAACTTGAGCGTTTTGTACCTCTCCAGCAGGATTTGAGAGAAGTAAAGGATGAGAAGTACTTAGAAATCTGATTTATGTCATATGCCCAAAGCTCTGCTTTTAAGATAAGTGCTTTGCACTGGGAAATTGCTCACTGCATTCAGCTACTACCAAGGCCTTTTGCTGCAAACCCCAAATGCTTTCTCACTTGGGACACGCGAGCACTTCCAGCAGTCCCACCATGTCTAAAGACTGGTACGTGACAGCAGATCATCTGCATGGAGCGTCGGCTGGCTGAGATTGCTGCAGTAAATCATTTAACTGTTTTCTTGTTTATATGAGGGGAAAAAAAATAAAATTAGACTGACCAGTCTGTAGACATGGTGGCACTGCTGGAAGTGCTGTTCAAAGAGACCCAGGCCAGCGAGGGTCAGGCAACCAGGAGGGTTTCAGGTGGGAAACTCTCACCCTATGAGTCTGAACCTGAATCTGGAGCCAGCAGGGTTTTGGGATTGTCCATCCTGTATAGCAAAGGACAGCAAATGTACATGGCAGAGAGGTGTGATGAGTTCCCAGGGCCTTAGAGAACGTGCTTCAGCAGCACATGGGCAGCATGGGCATGCCAAGCATTAACGTGGTGGGGTCATACGCCCATGAGCCCAGTCGCAGGATGCTGTTTGAACTTGTTAACAGCATAAAAGTGTCAAACAAAAAAGCATGCAGGAAGTGGTGTAGTGAATAGCTGTTTTCCTCATTTACTGCTAGGTGATACCAACAAGGTATGCAAACTGCAGTGGGGAAAGGTAAATATGCCAAGATGGCATGCAGTCCCTTGGAAAGTCCCAAACATCTTCGACAGGCGGTGGAGAAAACAAGTGATTTTCTACTGTGCTGGACTTGATCTTGTGGTATGCTGTGACTCTGGGGGCAGCAGCAGCCACAGAAACAGGAGGCAGTCCAGTGGCAAGAGGGACGTGTTTGATGGGGCAGCGGTGTGTGAGGAAAACAAGTAATGGTCAGTGCCTTATCGCATTAACACTGATCTAAATCTACCTGGCCTGCCAGTGTCCTTAATCAGGTTCGTATCCTGCTGTGCTACCTGCCAGCTGCACTGTGGGCTGCTAACGAATTGCTCTCTGCAGTCGTGTCTGGAAGCCGGTACCCGAGGTCAGCTCGCAGTGGGCTTGTGAACCACTTGGAGAGTAAAGATGGGCATTTGGCTTTGATGGAAAAGTTGGTTTGAGAAATACCTTCCTTCCTCCGGCCACTTTTTCCTGACCCTACATTCGTGCCAAGACAATTGTGGGTGGTGCTATCCTGTAACCGGATCGCTGAAATGATTTGGGGTAAAAATTCTTAAAGAAATAATTTTGAGGGTTTATTTTTAGCATATATTACTTCAGTGTCAAAGGCTGGTACAGAATTCCTCCACAGTATTTCCTCCTTTGAGAGGGATTCACTCAGTGACCTCGGTGTGACAGAAAGACTTCGCTCAAGTTTTGGTCATGTGCAAGAAGACAAAAGTTTAATCAGCATCCCATGATGTGAAAACAAAGATCTGACCTACAAATATGCCTGGTGAGTTATTATTAGGCTTGCCTGAAAATATTCAAGTTTTAAATCAACAATAGAACTCAACTTTACAACTGGAAGAGTCAAATCTAAGATATTAAGTATACATTTATTCAAATATGTTTTCATATTTGAAACCATTTGGAACAGTATAAGCAACATCAGAAGAAAGAATATGTGTTTTTACAGTGTGTGATCTTTTTCAAGCCTCCCTAACTGAAGACTGTCCCAAAAGAGCAAGAGAAGAGCATGGTACTTTGGTATTCTACATTCCTGGTTAGATGCTTTCCAGATATAATACTGCATTTTCAGACATCGAAGATAACACCAACCAGATTATTAAACTGAATATTTAAATTGTTAGATGGTTTAAATGCTTTCTGAGTTTGTCTGGGCTACATTAAGTTTATATGAGTAAAAAGTCATTCTTGAATTACAAAATCAAGTAGCTTTTGCTCGCCTGACATCTCAATCCACTCCTGGAGATACATTCACTGGGGCTTTGGAAAGTTTGTTTAAACAATTCAGTCTCTGGCAGATCTATAATCTCAGCATTCAATAAAAATACTACTGAAGTTTCAAACTGCATCTGATTTTATATCTTCTAAGAGAGAAAGTAAAATAAACAGAGTATATCCAGAAACCAATTCTGATACTGACAGGGGGTGTTAAAAACAATTTTTAAACCAATTTAAGTTGATTAGAAATGTTCAGTTCAAAATTTCTTTGATGGAAAATGCAGTTTCTGCAAAAAATAATATTCCAGCTTTGATTGGTAAAATTGAAACAAAATCTTTCAGTGTGGTTTGGATCTACCAGAATAAAAAAATACATCTCTCTTAAAAATGAGTCCAAACTCTTTCGGAGGAGGCTGCCTCTGATTTAAGCTTTTGTGCTTCAGTTGGCTCCTGTTAGCTGTGGATCAATGCCACCTATAAATGGGGTATGCCAACAACAACATGTGGACAGTCCTGGAAACATCTCCTTCCCACTGCTTTTTCCTTACTTCTCTAATTTACTGCTCTCAGGAACTCTCTGCTACCTGCGTGAATGGCAGACATGAGGAAGGAATTTTCTATTAATCAACCAGTCACTGATAGAAACACCTGAGAGGTTATGCTTGTGCTTTTCATCATGGCAGGAATTTTGGAGGAAAAAAGGTGATCCTAAGTCTTCCCATTGGAAGGGAGAAGCAAGGAAGGGGCGATGTTCTCCAAGTACAAGCTGCTTATGCGCTAGTAAGGTTTTGTATTTCATAGCAAATTTTCAAACCTGAACTCAGGTATGGTTATGCTGAAGACCCCCAGGAATGGGAATGTGTGCATAATGTCAGCCCTGCCAGAGCAGAGGACACCTGCCTGGTCCTGGCCAAGGGAGCAACAGGTCCCTGCATGGTGTGAAACCAAAGCTCCTTTGGGTGCTGCCATAGTAGGAGGAGCAGTGAGCGCTCGTTGCTGCTGATACCAAGAGGAATCCCCCTCATTGCAAAAGGAAAGGGAGTGCTTTCTGTGCCTTGCTGAGAGAGCAATCTCTAGATATCACCTCTCCTGGATCAGATGCTACCACCTTTGCCACCTGGAAGCCCCACTCAGGTATGCCAACTGGTTTGTTTAAAGCAAGAATTGGTTTTCATAGTAACCAAGCCAAAACTGCAAGCAGTAATCCATGAGCTAAAGCAATAACATCTAAACATGGGTGTGAGTGACTTGAATATTTTTAAAAATAAAAATGGCATTTGAGTTACTCAGCATACAGGAGTACAGATGGTGGGGTTAAAGGAAGGGGAAGACCATGGGGGGAAGTACCAGTTGTGAGGTGCACCTGCAAAGGAATTTGTTTCTTAATATCTAAGGTGGATGGACTTCCATGCCAGCAAGAAAGATGCAAGATATTAAAAGAAAGGAGAGAAGCACTGTAATTGTGAGTGGCTTGAGCAGCTTCAGGAAGCTGCAGAGTTTTCAATGCTGGATGTCTTTAAAAGCAAGCTTAATGGATTTCTTTCATGTATGACATAGTTACAACTGGCATGAACTAGATACCTCCCTGGTGTCTTTCAGTCCTGGTGGTGTGTGATGTTGTGCGTCTGTCTCATGCAACTGATGCAGGCTGCAGGAGAACCTCATGCAAGGTACAGTTCAGGTGCTTCACATTTCCATCTTTGTCTGCTGGCCAAGTACTTTGTGTGGACTATGCAGCATTGACAGATTCCTCCCAGCTGTAGGAATAACTTCAGGATATCCTGGGAGTCCTATAGCCATCATGCACCAGGAGAGACCTCTTTCATCCAGGGAGGTGTTCAAACTAGACAAGGACAATTCAACATCCAGACAATTCAAAGGGACACAAATGGATGTTGAGTCAAGTAGGGAAATGATCTCAAAATTTCAAAGACAGATGTTTTGGGCAACACAGAGGTGCAGGAAGAAAATTGATCTTCTGTCATAGGTCAGATGAAAAAGATGCAAGACACTCCTACAGGATGGAGAGACTACTTTTTAATGAAGGAATGACTCAAATCAGCAAATCCTTGTGCTGACCATGAGGCAAGCTTCTCTTCCTTGCTTTCTTAATGTAATATTGAAGCAATTTAATACATGAAAACAATATTCCAAAGCTTGCAATTGTAATATCTTTGAATCCACTTACCTCCTACCTACCTTTCTTCTGCCATAGTCTAAAATTGCTCACACTTGTGATGGCTGTAGCTCCTAGCCATGCAAACTCCCTTTATGATCAATGGAAAGAAAAGCATGTCATATCAGAGCACTTCATCTCATTCTCAGAGAGTACCTAAGAGTGTCCTGTTTGGCCAGACACCAACACTGCAGATGCTGATGTTTGATGAGACAAAGACACTCTGTTTCATGGCTTTTTACCCCAGCTATAGCTAATTACAAGAGGTTGAACAGATCTTTTAAATAATCTACCCCAAAATTACTCAGTAAAGTTACAAATTTCATAACACTTTCTTGTTTGTTTTTTCTTGTAAAGAAATTATCTTCTCTTAATTAAGTTGTCACAGACTCCAAGGTGTGTTGATAACAGTTTTTCAGGTTGTCATTCATGCTCTAATCACGTATCAATGACTTTCTCAGCTGTCTGGACAGAAGAGTTTGCCTGTTTTAAATATTTTGGAATCCATCCACTTTGGCTTTTCTCTAGATTTTTCATGGCACTGAAAAAGCACAGTTGGACGCTTATCCCGCTCAGTGGAGTCCTCAATTTCATTTCCATCTGGAATCACACACCAGTACTTGTGGGGCAGTTAACTTGGCTTAAGAAAGTATTATGGAATTGATCCTCTGAACTTGGTGAAAATCTACTTAAGAGGTAAGTTCCAGTTGATCACAGTTTCAAAATCTCTATTTTTTTGGGTTGCTTATTCACAGGAACACCAAGTTTCATTTAAACAGTTTCCACTTAAGTCATGCATAGTATTTATTATGTATAGAAGACTTATTCTACCAGTCTCTAAGTGTGTCTCAAAAGCAGGTAAATGTGATTAATTTAATGTAACGGTAGACAGTAACTTGACACTGATACTGGAAACCAAACTGTGAACTACATCAGTGATCTGCTGTATGGATGGTTGTGATTACTAGTAATACAACAAGTTGCAGCAAGCCCAGTCTGCAAGGATCTCCAGAAATGTCTTGCAGAGTTCTGCATTGTTTGCAGGATTGACCAACTAGCTGGGAAGAATAGATATGTTAAAGGTGAATCCAGGCTGGTGGGGAAGATTTGGGCTGGATATCCCTAAATAGGTCCTTTTTACCATCATGCCTCCCACCAGGCTGGATCTGCTCAGAGCTTTGTTGGCTGCCCTGGAGATCAGAGACGCGGCCTGGAGCAGGGTCCTGCTGGCAGTTCACTGAGAAGCACCAGCAGGAAGGACCCATCCTTGGCCCCTCTGCTGGAGCAGAAAGACCAGCAGGATAGGAGACAACTCTTCCACTTTCTCTCCTCCAAACCACCACATCAGAAATATTAATGAAGGTGGTAGAGCCTTGGCAGCCTGTTCTTGGGACTGGCTCATCTACCTCCGGGCTAACGCCAGCCTTGACCGATCGGTTGAGTTTGTACAGGGTTATATAATGCCATGTTTCACATTAGATAAGTATTAAGCACTGATACATGTGTTGCATTCCTATTAGTGCTTTATTCTTAACCTGTATTTTAGGTGTCTTTTATTTTACTGGTCTTGGCAATGATGTTTCCAGATGTTGGGATCTGGCTTTTTTTGGTACCTCTAATAGAAGTAAGTCTAATATGCAGAGAGCTGAAAAAAATAAGCTGCCTTTAAGTGGAAAAAACTGTACTTTCTTCTAATCTCAAGTGCTTTCATGACCATTAACACCAGAGGCCATGTCTAAATGCTCTTTTAAGTACAGGTCAGAACTGGTACACAGGAGCTGTAGACAGCAGGGACAGAAACTTGGGTCCAGACTGTCTCTTTGTGTTGCCCAAGTGTGCTCCTACTTATACGATAAGTCAGGAGTAAGGGTCTGACTTAAGTTGGCTG
Source organism: Burhinus oedicnemus (assembly GCA_008921705.1). Taxonomy (NCBI): domain Eukaryota; kingdom Metazoa; phylum Chordata; class Aves; order Charadriiformes; family Burhinidae; genus Burhinus; species Burhinus oedicnemus. Next base: position 2,675,806 of record VFFE01007859.1, read on the forward strand.
CTATATATCCTGTGGTATCATGCCAACAAAACAGCTTTGGCTCCTTCCTAAAGTCTCCGACAGAGTGAGCAGAGAAGATATCGGATATCTCTGCAATGAAGGCACAAGTGCCTGAGGGCTACTGGTGACACAGGGGCACAGAGTACACTGTGCTTCAGGTAGCCTGTTTGTGGGCTTAGATGCAGCTACACTGTAAGAAAAGGAGCCAGGGTGACTGGACTGTACAATAACTGCTCATCCTACAGCACCTTCGGGAGTCAGGGAATTGCTGCTCCCTGAATGAGTATAAATGACTTTCTGCAGGGTCATCTAAAGATGTGAATTCTGTTTCCTCAAGTCATCAGTATCACCAGAACCGCAAGAGCGTTTGACCTCATTCAATGCACATAACAGTTTCGGCCATGATCTATATTAGGGCCCAAGAGATGGTATAAGGGTGTTATACTGGCAGGTGCGTTGCCACAATCTATTAGGGCTAGGTTGTATTTGCAAAGCTTTATAGAAAATGTGTCTGCTGTGTGTTTTTTGGCCTTTATTGCATTCACCCACCCCATCTGTTATTTTCCTAAAGAAGAAATTTTCATGAATCATGTGATGACCATTTTAGAAAGATTCAGCTGTGGGGCTGACATTCCAGTATGCTGAGCAGGGCTAGTACTGCAGGGATATATAACTTCAGAGCGGTGTCGGTATTTCATACAGCTGCAGCCCTCTTCGCTGACTGGGATTTATAGGAGCAATGAAATGCTCTAGCATTTGCATGGACTTCCAGGCTGAATCAGAAACTCTAAACACTAAAACCTGTCCTTCATGCTATTGACATCTACAGTGCAAGTTCCTATCCAACTAAAATCCAAGCCTAAATTTCAGAGTGGTTAGTTAAACTAAACAGGTGCTGGGGAGCTGAGCGGATTGGTAGTGGGAGGTAGAAGTTGTCTGGGGGTTTGTAAATTGTCCACAGTGGTCCCTTGTGCATGGGATGGCCCCTTCCACACTGTGGAGCTGTGCTGTGTCCAGCGAGAGCAGCTCCAGCTGGGCAGCAGGTGTGCAGCACCAGTGACCTGGTTTGGAAGCGACCTCCGCTAACCTCCCCAGCATGCCAAGATAAAGATTGGCCATGTGTTCCAACACACACTTAAGTGTCGAAAGGTCATCTTCCAAGAGGTCTTAGAGAGAAGCTGCACTCCTGTGGAAAAAACATCTTAAGATATCCCAGGAAAAGAGAAAACGGCTGCTCAAACACTTTTCTGCATGGAGAGATAATGTAAAACAAAGATGTTTAAACATCAGGGGTAATTCAGTGCTGTTTGATTCCTAGCTGCGTCATTAAAAAGCATTTGGATGTAAAGGAAGGAAAATGAAGCATATAGCTGAAGGTACCAGTACTGCTGGATAAACCAAGAGACAAGATGTCCTGTGCTCCCACAGCCCTGCTTGAAGTACCATCATAGGGTTTCAAGGGTACTGAGATGTGAGTCCTGAGAGACAGTTAAAAAGTCCTGGCTGCTGTGGTAGAAGTGGGAAGGTCAGTCCATAAGACCCCATGGTGATGGTTTGTGGATCCATTTTTTGAAATGGCTTTTCAGAGCCCTTTCAAGCTGAAGAGCATTGGGACTTAGACTCCTAAAACCCTGGGACAGAAAGATTCTTGATATCTTTTTCCTATTTAATCATCCCACTTCTTTGATTTTCGCTAACGTTGGTGAAAGTTGAATGCCTTACCAGAAGTTAACTGCCTAAATATCCTGCAGATGGAGACCCAAGTCATATCTGAAAAGGAAAGCATTCCTACCTGACTTACATGCCTTTTGAAGTGCTAGCTATCATCTGAGCAATACAATGTCCTACAGGCACTTGGAAATTGCACATGGGAAAGGACCTCTTATTGTATTACTCCCAATTTCTGCACAGCTGAGAGAGACACCAGGTGATATCTAATTGCAGCTAGAAATAAAAGCCACATGATCACAAAGGCAGCTAAACACTCTTTTCTGTTCACTCTTTGGAAGTGGGACCATCTTTTCAGGGCTGCCGTTCACTCCCACTTATCACATTTCCATCAATAAACGTCCCAGTCAAGTCCTTATCTGCAGCTTATAAAGCATGTTCTCTGGCTCACCTTTCCTGCGTGAGAAATCTGCAAGTGGGAGTGCACCAGAGCAGTCTGAAAAGAATTTATAGGCTTCCTGCATATTCATGTGGTTACTTACACCACCTTAAACAATTTTGTTATTATATCTGTGCTTTTTGTGCTTGCGGAGCTGGGGCTGTGTACACTCAGCATTTGCTTCTGAGAGCTTGGCGGAGAGCTTGCTGTAGTCCCCACGGCAACATCAGCAGCGCCTGCCCCAGCTCCAGGGGTACAGGGACCTGAAGCTGTGGCTGAGCCACTGACATCGGTGTGTACATGCTTCTTGCTTACCCAGCGTGGTGGAATATGGCTCTGATGACTCATTTCTCATAGGCTCATTTTTATTCAGCAGTCCCAGGCACCCTGAAAGAGAAAACTGCCTACAAGCCTCTGGACTTGCAGAAATCTTCCCGCTTCCTCTCTGTGTCCCGGTGTAGGAAGGATGTGTGTCTGGTGGGAAATAGGAGAGGGCAGCTCTGTTGCCTGCTGTGCCTTGGTGACCTTCTCTGGTCTTTTCTGCTGGAGCTGCAGTGCTAGAGGGGAGCTGGGGTCTGCTGCAGGGCAATGAAGGGCACTATCGGCCGACAGATTGGCCGGCAGGCTTGTTGCAAAAAAAGGGAGACTTTGGCAAAAGACATTTCTCAGACGTGTGTTTCTCTGTTGGTGGAACAACTGAGCCTGTTATGCTAGTGGTATAAATTAAAACTGCACGTTCCGGCTTTAGCTTGTACCAAAGCCAGGCAGAGCATGGGGAGGGAACTTTGAGTTAAGCACTTGATCAGTCATATTGTAAAACCACAAAACTAAGCCAGAAGATGACCTCGTTTCAAGCTCCAGAAGGGAAGCAGGAGTACACATCATCTGTTGGCCCATCTTTGCTGGACCCGAGGTTTCATTCATGTGCTCTGGACACATCAGTGCACAACAGCCACTCCACCAACAGATAATTCAAGTTGTTTTCCCCGAAGTGTAATGCTGGATGTGTTGAACTGAGATAACAGCCAGCAGTGGGAAGCACTTGGGCCCTGAAATGCTGAGTGTGCTTTTTAAATTTTAGGATTGTTTCCCTCTTGGCCCCTGGCACTATACTTTGAGGTGCAGTGGAGACCTGGAGTCATAATTTCTGGAAGTCCATGTAAATCTGTAGCTTTTGCACCTGCAGACTCATTTGTGGCCTCAAGTACTTGACATCAAGGTGTCTGCAAATGCTTCTGAACACCTCCAGGCAAGGTAAAATGACCCTTATGTCACTATTGTATAAAGCCATCTTATGCTCTCAGCTTAAATGCTTCCTGCACATCCGGCCACAGTCTCTGAAGAGCACCAAGTGGAATTGGAAAAGATCCAAGGAGTAGTAATGGCTATGGAAGAACAAGGGCTTTCAGAGGAGGTCCTCTCTGGGGTTAGGGTTTGCTCGACCAAGTGTGATGATCTTAACTCATTGCTATTTTGCACAAAGCAAGAACTAGTAGCAACGAAACAATCTGACTGAGGTACTTTTTACCTAGAATATAACTAAGGTCACTGAATTTCTTGGTACAGGCTGTTACAAAAGCAAAGGTAGATTCAGAAAGGGCTTTGACAAATTGTGAGAAGGTCAGTACATGGTGGCAACTGAATAAAACAGGGGTCCAGATGCAACCTCCTGCTCGAGCTGTTGCTAAAGTTCTGGTTTGCCAGAAGCTTGGGGGTTTGGCCAAGTGTTACATCCTCTCCTTCCCCATGCAAGTCACAAGACACTGGGCTCTGGATGGACCTTTGCTCTGACTAATGTTCAGGCTTTAACACTTGGAGTTTACCTGGCAGCAAGTCCCAATGATGTAAGTTAAAATTCAAGTGCCAGCACTTGTCAGGGATGTGACATTTGTTTGGATTGTCTTGGTTAATGTCATTTTTCCTCTGCATATTGAGTTATACACCCAAGCATTGTTCCTGCAGTAAACCAGTCACACCCTGCTAGCATTCTTGTGGCCTACAGATCTTCTGTTTCCTTATTTCTTGCTCATATATGGTCATGAGACTGAGCAGTGGCAGCTGGGGTTTGAAAAAGCAAGCAGTGATTTTCTGTGTGCTCAGGAGGATACCTTCAGCAAAGTTTCAATTTCAGAAAGTGCTGACATTCGAAGCCTTTTTAAGATTAGGGCAGGCTGGACAGCTCAAAACAGAAAGGTCCAAAATCACCAATCACTTGAAAAACTGACGCTAAAGCCACCAGAAATAAGTCAACTCTGGCATAAAAGCTGCAGATAATTATTACCTGTGTAAAATGTAATTTGCAAGTTTGGTTTAATCATTATGGAAATGAAAGTTAAGCCCTCACTTATGGTGTGATAGATTTAATGTCATTTATCCTGTATAACAAAACAATTCATTAAAGTTTCTTGGCTTTTGGCAATCAGCAAGGACCTGATTTTGCCTCTGTGATGAAACAACTCAAGGCATAAAAACAGTGTTTCTCGGTGTGCGTAATAATGCTAGTGCATGGTTCATGTTTTTAAGTGTTCTTCTAATTGGAGAGAAGTAAAATAAGAAAACTTACCATAAACTTTACACCTTTGTTGTTGAAGATGGGCTAAGCGGAGTTTGGGTCCTCTGTGACTACTGAGATAACATTCTCAGCTGTAGCTGCCTGGGTTGGGCATCCAGACCACGCATGTTGTGCAGAGAGGTGGATGGTGAGATGTGTGTTGGGGGCTACAGGACACAACCCTCTTCATTTGCAGTCTTCCCGTTTGCTTGTGATGCTGCCAGCTGCTGCCATACTCCGCTGGCAGTGCCAGGCCCTGGTCAGCCACGTCTCTCCTGGGCTGCTTCATGCCTTTGTCCCCACCTCCATGGGAGAGAGCTTGACCTTGAGGTGGGATTGCCTACACCCAGCTTCCCAGGGAGCACCCAACAAGCAAGATCTCTGGAAGTGAACCAGAACTAGAGAGCTCAGTTTTCCTGGGGAGGGGGAGCGGAAGGCAAAGGTTTGCAAATCAAACTGCCTGTTGCCTCTGTAGGAGACAAGTTTGCCTGCTCCTGGGGCAGACACAGCTTTCCCATCCACCCCAGTATTTCTACATTGCCCACGCCAAAGCTGCAAGGACAAGGTTGGCAGACAACCTTCTTCCCTGCTGCCAAACTACAACAGTTTAGAGCAGCATGCGTCACTTGTAATCAAAAAGTACCCCTAGATATCATCTGTTGCCACTCAGTAACCAGCTATCTTGGTATCTTCAGGGTTTCTTCCTGTTGGTCACTGTTGGTGCTACCCACAGGTCTGGAGGAGATCAGAAGGAACCTCTGGCAAACACACAGACCCAGTGCTTCGCTCCTGGGCTGTGTCCTCTCACTGCTTGTGCCCTGTCATGCAGGGCTGTAAATGCTTCCCGGAGGTATTTACATCAGTGATCACCACACACCTAAATTAGATGCTTAAGATCAGAGCTTGATTTCCCTTTGGAGAGTGGGAAGGACTTGCAGGGCCTTCAAGGTACTTGGTGTGTGTATGTGTGCCTCTGTTACAAGGGAGATTTTCCTTTCCTGCCCATCCGTATGACGCCTAACAGAGTAGCACCCCAGCCTCCTGAAGTGCTGTGACACATGCCTGGATGCTCACTCACAGCTGAAAGGCCAAGTTAGACAGGAGCACCCACAACACCTCCCAGGGGAGATGCGGGTGCTGTAACAGTATTCCCTGTACATATTGAAAAATACCATTTCCAGCCGTGAGCTGGTGCAGCTCCAGTCAGCTGCAATCCTAACAGCATTTGCAAGACTCCGGTCGATTCACTAGTGCTGTTTGTTTGAACGAGGAACTCTTTTGTTGCTCTATCAAAGTCTCGCTGACATAGCCTGCAGCTATGAACAAATGTTGTGTGGCTGCAAGCTGGAGCACTGAAGAGACAGGAAGCATGTTCAATATTGATAAAGAGCAGAAAAGGGGCTTGTTTAAATTGTGCACAGACAACTTTTCCATAATTAAGGGAGCAACAGACGTGATCCCCTGCCTACAAATGAAATGACTAACAAAAGCAGGAGATGCATATGACATGCAACCTGATACATGCCTGTGAGTAGAAGTGATGGTGAACGGGACCTGAGATGATTCCTGAGGACAGGTTGTATGTGCCCATTGTTCCTTTGTTTCCAGCTGGCAGCGCGGGTGTATGGAAATCTTGTGTGTGCCTTGAGCCCTAAGTGGAAGTGGACCCCCCTTATATGAGGCCCTGCCCCCTTTCTAGTGCTCTTGTTCATGCTGTAATGATTCAGCCTGCAAATGGAGCAGGTGGAGTAAGGGATCAAATCAACCTAGATGCGTGGCCGCTATTCACGGGGCTAATGTATGTATGTGATTGCTTCCTTCCTATCTGCAGCTTTATCCTATGTTTGTTCTTGGGAGTGTGTGCCTGTGAAAGGTCCGGGGATGTGCCTTAATACTTAATAAAATGCAGACTTCTGCTGGGCAGTGAAAAATGGGATTGGGGAACTGCTGGGAGAGGTAGCTTGGATGCTGCTGGAGTTGTGTGGGATTTACTTCCAATACTTACGAGCACCTGATGTGTGTAGGTTACAACCGCAGCATTAGAGATGTGCCCACCTGCTAACCAACCTCTTCCAGCTGCCACTTGCTCTGTATTCTCTTCTTCCTAAGTTTTGGGTGCCTTTCCCCAAGCAGAAACTCCAAAAAGATTTTGCAGACCTCTCCAACCTCACGACGCTGTTTTAAGTCATGATCCCATGGTCCAGGCCACACTGATGCATACTTGTCTCATCCTGGAGTCCCTGTGAAGTCATGGAGGTTTCGCTTCAATGTTCTTGTGGTCATTGAGGGTTCAAGCATGCTGATGTGCTCACAGGACGAGGACCAGCATTGGCAGCCTGCTACCCACGCAGATCGCATCGAGCACTGTTTAAAACAGGCACAAACATCCAGGTCAGTGCCAACGTTGTAGTTTAGTAGCTGACATATTTAAATGCTTGCAAGTGGGATCAATCTTTTTTTGATCATTTATGTTTAATTATTGTTTCCAGCTAGCTCTCTTGTGTTTTATTTCTAGTAAGTTTCTAAAGAACATTTTTAAAGCTTGAACAGAAAAGCCTAATATCACCCAGCAAGGAAGAGCTTATAACGTTTTGGTTAGGAGACTTCTCCCATGCTTGGAGCTCTTGGCAGGTCAAGGGTTGAATTCGCTGAATTGTTTTGGTTGGAAGATATCTGGTCTGATTTCTGCTTACAGCTGGGCTATCCTCAAAGTAGACTGAGGTTGCTCAAGCCTTGTTCAAATTCTGGTTATTTCCAAAGAAGAAGATTTCACAGCCCTAGTTACAGTATCAGTTGGTCCCCATGCTGTACTGGTGCAAAGGGTTATCCCATCCCAGATGCAGGACTTGGTATTTGCTGTGTTGGACTCCACAAGGTTCCCATCAACCTGTCCAGGTGTTTCTGAATAGAACCCTGTCCTCCAACATGACAACCACTCAATCCAGTTTGCTGGTGTTGCGAACTTGGTGAGAATGTCCAGAGAGCTGGCCAAGCATGGTCGATGGCAGGATGCAGAGTGTTGCTACTTAGTGTAATGGGTCTGGCTTAAAAAATACATAGGGAAGTAAAGCTTTGGGTCCTTGAGCACCCTTACCTGAAAGAAAAGGGGTCAAGGAACTTTGCTGTGGCAAGAGGCTCAGAGTGGCACGTCTCTCTGGATGTTAGGATGTGTATTGCCTTTCTGTTGTCCTGGAAGAAGACCATTCACCAGGGTCACTCTTCAAAGACCACTGCTATTGTATGTGGCCAAAAGGAAACACCATGGACTCACAGAGCTTTTTGGCACCCCTCCTCCTCTTTCCTAATAAACATTTAATTTCTCATTAAGTAATTAGCATGTAATTGTTATTGCTTAGTATAATTACCTTTTATGAACTCTCTATTTACCCGGGCTGTGGAGAGAACAAACGTTAAAGACCCTGTTGATTTCAGCCACATGATACAAGCCATTCCCTGCCATTTCATAGGATAATTCAGGTTGCAAAGGGCCTCAGGAGGTCTCTAGTCCAACCTCCTGCTCAAAACAGGGTCATCAACTATGAGACCGAACCAGATTATTATATATGCTATGCTGAAGAACATGTTTTTACCACAAGCGTTGCATTTACTCATGGCACAAACATGTTCAGAGTGTTTGCATGCCTCCCCACGCACGTCCACGCTATACAGGGATGCAAAGAAGGAGCAGGCTCCTTGTTTTCACTGTAGTGTCCCCACGGGTTCTGCAATGTGGCATTTTGTTTATGAATGACTTTGGATATCAACGTGTTCGGTTGCAACATGCATTACCCTATCAGCCTTCATCTACTGAGAAATGAAAAATTATGGATGCCAACCCCTCCTTCACTGTTCAAAGCATGAAGGAAGATGATGCTGGTAATTGGGTGTTTACTGTCTAAAGGAGGAAGTTTGTAATCCATTACTATTACTGACGTGATGCCTCTGTAAACCCCCAAGCCACGATTTGCCTCAGCCATTTAATATCTGTGTGGAGGGACAGAATGGCGTATTCAGGATGAGCCATTATGATCTGTCTGTTTGCGAATACAGAACGTTTTATAATCTTCTGTGGATGCTTTTTTGTTTAAATGAAGGAAATTAATGGCTAAATTCTGCAGAGAAATAAAGCCTGATGTGAAGCACTGTTTGGAGGACAGTGCTACATGAAAGCTGAAATTGTCTTTCTCTTTCAGCATGATATCTGTTTTCTTTTAATCACAGGAATGAAGGACTAGAGTTTCAGCCTTAACTGTTAATTTCCTGTCTATTGTCTATTCAAACAAGATCCTGCTGTATCTCTTATAATAAATATGTTTAGGGATGGGGCTGAAACCTGGGTCTGCCCTCTACCCCTCTTCCAAGGGCAGTTAATTCCTGCTATCTGGGCCACCCTTTCCATGCAGTGCAAGGGCTAAAGCAGCCTGCTGAGTACTGAGAAAACAGGGACTGAAGCACGAATGAAAGGGCAACAGAGAATAAAAATGGCTGATAGAGCCACATGGAAATTCAGGTGTGAGAAAGATGCCCAAATGTGTTTAGCAACTGGGCCAGGGCAGAGGACACAACCGAGCCAGCGCATGCAGGGGCAGTGCAGAGCCCCAGGCACAATCGCTGCCACAAGTATTTTGGCACAGCTCCCACACAGGCTGCATTCAAGAATGAATTGCCTGAGATTGTTTGAAAAAAGGTATTTATAGTAGCCAGAGGATGCCCTGAGCTAGCCCAGTGTTCTGCCCTTGTCCCACGTTAATGGCAGTGGTTAATAGTAGAGCAGGACAGAAATATTTAGGGCAAATTCTTAAAAAAAAATATTAAGGCTGATACCTATTTTTTATTTCTTATCAGAAGTTTTGCTGTCTTGTGGTTAGCAGGTATTTTAGAAAACTTTATCTTAAAAAAGTACTGCTTTTGATCTGACACACCTACATTTACTCTTATCAGTCATGGGGAGCTACTGGGGCGGTAACATTTTTTTAAGATGAGCTAAATAAATGTACAAGGCTTGATGTGATTTTTTTTCTTTTTCTTTTTTTTTTTTTTTTTTTTTTTTAAGCTTACAATTCTGGAAAAAAGAATAGTGATCTTACAGGAATCCAAAACTGTGATGTTGAAGCTCTTGAATTATTCATATGGTCTTATTCAATGCACTGTGATTATTTCTGATGCTTCAAACTCCTGGATAGCTTTTGATGCCTGTATTATTTCTATGTAAATTCCAGCCATTAGTTGGTTTTATCAATAAGGTTCAGATTGAATCATGCCTCCCCTGCAAATTAATGCAGGCTTGAAAAATGGAAGAGAAGATTTAAAGTATCAAACTACAGACTATTAGATGTGGGTTTAGAACAAAAACATATATATGTTATTTCAAGCTTTGGAAGGTGGTATCTGAAAATATTAACACATATAGGTAAATTTAGCAGATTGGTACATATGGAAGAGTGAGCTAAACTGCAGGCTTGAAAGGCTTTTAAGATGCGGAGATAGACTTCTACTTCTGCCACAGACTCAGTACTTCACTGTTTCCAGGCTGGAGACCAGAAAATGTAAAACTGGCTATTGACTTATTGTCGCTATATCTAATTAAACCACAAAAATTGTTTTCAAACAATGTTAAAGATCAGATTTAAACTCATAAAAGCAGGAAAATCAGGATAGGGTTGAAATTGTCTCTCTAATTCACCCCAGCATGCCTTTGGGCTGTCTTTTGCAGAAATGGCATGTGTCATTGATTAGAGCCTACCCAGTGTGAAGGCCCACTGGGAATGGCATGGCACTCTGAACACTCAATTCTCATGCCCTTCTGCATGAGACTCTGCCTTTAATATAATTTTATTTCATTATTGTAAAGTTAATTTATTTCAGACTACTTTTTTTTTTTTTTTTTAAATTACTCTTTCTTTTCTCAGCAAAGGAGGGGAAAAGATATGATCAGATTTAATCACTGAAAAGTTTTCTGAACAGAGTGCAGTCAATGCAGTGACTGATTGAAGCCTGCAGGCACACAAAGTTGTACCTGCAAATCTGGTCAATCAATTCCTTCCCCTAATGCAGTGATGAAACTGGTTTAGTTACTAATGAAAACTTACATCTGGTCTGGCCCAGTAAAATGTGGGAGACGCTGTTACGAAAAGGAAAGGAAACCTGATTTCCCCTGGTATTGACCGCTACAATGCGTCAAAAATAAGTAGTAGAAAATATTAAACAAAAGCTGGAGCAGCAGAGGCCAGGAAGAGCAGTTTTGACCTCTCGCAAAAATAGAAGATGGTAGCAAGATCCAGACATGAATCTGGTCTTCTCTAAAGTAGAGGAGACGTTTGGATCCATCTTTACTGCAGAGACAAGGTATACCTACCAGATGGCAGAACCAGAGGCATCTGTAACCCTGTTCTCCCTCTAAGACGTTATCATCCTCCTTCTTCCCTATCTTCCCTCTGTCTACCTATCTTTTAATCAGATATTTAAATCTCCTCATTAATTTTTCAGCACACTCCTTCCCCAGCTGGAACAAGAGCTGCTGTGGGGAGTGAGCAGTAACAGGAAGAACAAGTTTATGAATTTTGGTGGAGGAGCGATCCCCCAGCCCCTCCAAGGCTGCGCACTGATCCTGTAGACTGGGTTGTATGTCGATACTGTAAATAGCCAGTTATTCAACAGGCTCTCTGCAACAGATGCCTACAAGACCTAATCCCCCTGCGTTACACAGGACTGTGCTTGTTGACAAGCACATCAAGAAAAGGGGGTGGGATAGGAAAAGTTGCTTCCAAGTTGTTTATGCTTACACTATTTTTCAGGGATTTAACAGAGTCTGACAAGCAAGTACTCCACAGTTTGTGGAAGATGAGGCTTGAGCTATCTCAGGTTAATTTGGGATTTATACCCAAGTCTCAACTGAGTAATTTTTCCAGAGATGACTGAGTAAAGGGAGTCACCATCTCCCCTGGCTGGACTTTGCTCAAGAGAAGACCATCTGGTGTGTAGGTGGGACAGAGTTGGTGGATTCAGTGGTATGCATTGTTGGGAAGGAGGAAAAGGGGTTTAACTCAGTTCTTCCCTTGATATTTTCCTACGGTCAGTGCAGGCAGCTCCCCTTGGAAGGCCTCAGGTTTGTTGCCTTCTTAACATCTACTGTTTCCTACCATCCCCTTCCTGGGAAACATCACAGGTGCATTGGTGCTGCTGGACCACACAGCAGATGGGGGCTAGAGATGCAAAATATCAGCTTACATTCGCCTGCTGTGGACTGCTGGGACTCGTCTCACCCCATGCACTTTCTTTTCTACTTGCTGCTGCTGCTTGGAAATGGACTCCTGCATTTCTTTGGTCCAGCAGGGAAAATTCTTGGCTGCAAAGCTGAATCTCTCAATCTGGTCTGCAGGCCAGCAGGCCCTGGCCAGCTTCCAGGCACAGAATCTTTCAGATGTGGGGATTTTCCATCAAGGGTATTCTACTGCCTCTTCAAAGGCTGAGAGAAGTGCATTTTGAGAGTGGCTCTTGCTGATAATCACCCCAAAAGGAGAGAAAAAAAAATCATGTGCTTTCCTACAGAGGTTGCTCCCAAGCCCTGCAGAAGTCTGGGGACTGAGATCAGCCCCTGGAGTCCTGCCCAGAAATAACTGGCCACTGGTGTGCCTACAGTGTTTTGGGGGTCATCTGTCCAGCCAAAAGGGCAGCTGTTGCCTGTGTTTCCACAGGCCAGACAGTAAAATGTCTAACCGCACAAAAAAAGCCAAAAAAAGCGAGATTTCCTCTTAATATGTTTTTAGGCATATTGAAGAGAAAAGTTAACGCTGTTGGTTCTTCCCTACTTTATTGTTTTTATTATTTTACAGGTATCTGAAACACCCCTATCCCTATTTTCTCCTATTTCTCAAATGTCATAACCCTTGTGTTATGAGGGGAAAGCCCTAAACAGGCATCCATCTACTGCAATGATGAGCGCATCCACAGAAATATCTCTACATGTGTGCAGTGTGTTGTTGGAGTGTGCTGTGTACTGCAGTCAGCTCTGCTGGCAGACTTCATCTCCATGGGCATATCTGCCACATGCAATGCTCAGTCCTTGACAGCCTCCAAAAGGCATGTCCCTTCTCCACCAGCTGAAAAGGGGTTTTGATTCTCTCTTGGCAGCATCAGGAGTAGAGGCAAACAGGGTCAATCCCACAGGCAGAGGGGGATATGCACAATAGCCAGGGGACTGTTATACATCTGGGCTTTGCCATTCTAGGAATGAAATCTCAATGAGGAGTTGCTTAGATGTCAGGCAGAAAGCAGGTCCTACTCCCTTGCGAAGATGATGAACCTCTGTCACTTTCCATCTGTGGAGAAGTGGTTGCAGATCCAGGAAGGAAAGGCTGGCATGGAGTAAGTAATGCAGAAGAAGGGGTTGGTGTCAGTGCTGATTTCTATAATGAGAAGTCTTGCTGGGTTATTTTAAGCACTGGGGAATGCTGATCCAAAAACACAGTTGTTCAAATATCTACTTCTGGGTAGTGGATAAATGCTTGCGAGTCAAAGGCTTATGTAGACTGTTTGCCATGTTTTCTGAAGTTATTCCATTTGGGGTTAAATGACTCATCAGGGGAAGCTGTGTCTTTAAGCAAGTGCTTAAAAATCTCTTGTGTCTACTTGTGCATGGCACCTCAGAAGAGACCCAGATGAGCTCCCTGTCTGTGCTGAGGCACAGAGAAGTGCTTTATTGCAGAAATGAGTGTTAAGAAGTTCAAGGTTAAAAACTTATGCTCTGTCCACAGAAGAAATTGAAAGCTATTGATGCAAATGGGTACCGAAAGTGTGTTGAAATACAGTGCCACTGCTCAAGGAGAGGCGTCATGCTCGGGCTTTCTGTATTGGCTGCACTTCGAGATTATTACTTTGATTTTTGAGGGTAATCAGAAGGACAGAGCTTTATGATTGCGAGAGCATGGCTCACTGAATCGAGGATCAGAAAATTCCTCACTTTTTTGGGTGGAAACAGTCTCTAAGGCTCTCTGAAGCTATGGGTTGCTTTGTCACTACATGAGCACATACTGATAGATTCCCATTTCTCTTAGAGCTTCCCTTCCTAACTACTGTTTCTTCCTACTTGGCAGCTGAAGTGCTATATTTTGTTCCTCTGTATATTTTACTTTACTATCGTTAAATGTTGGCAGACTGTTATACTTACTGGATGATTTCTGATTTTTTTTTAATTGCCTCAAGACTTCGGTATCAGAAGGGGAAGGTGGGAGAGATCATGATAAAAGCAATGGGTTTCAAGAAGACAGATGTCAATAAAATGAAATTTGGTAAATCAGATACCCCAAGAGGTAAGGCTAAGGAAAGATAAAATAAAGTTGTCAGTTCCTCAGGGTAAGCTAAGGGCACAATTCTGACTGTCCCAGTGCAAGAATAGGAAATTCAGTAGGTGACAAGCTGGGTAGATGATGAAGTGTTTTTCTGTAAATTTAACACCAGACAGGAACACACAGAAAAAAAGAAGAGGTCAGATTTCTAAGAATAAATCTGAAAGAACAGCACAAGCATTCAGGGATAAAACCAGAAAGGCTGAGGCACAAAATGAGACCTCAAAGATAACCAGAAATAATTCTGTAAGAACCACTAATAGAATGAGGAAGATCAAAGGGGGTATTGTTCTGCTACTCAATGGAGAATGAAAGCTGTCTGCAGATAATTACAATAAGCTTGAAGAATACTGGAGAAGGAGAAAAAAATATTTTTTTCCCAGAGTATCTTGGGAATTATAGTCCATTCAGATTAACAGTAGTAGATGAAAAAAAATAAAATCAACCATAACAAATTGTCTGTAACATTTACAAAAATAATAGGAAGATGAATAGCAGCCAACATAAGTTGGTCAAAAATAAGTTGTGTTAAACCATTTTAATTTCCTTTACTGCAAACCAAACCCTTGCAGACTGGACTAAGAACAGAGGTCACATAGCTTGATTTTAAAAAAAAAATTAAGTTTGCTTGGTAACTTTGCAGTAGGCATAAAGCTGAGAAGGACTGCAAGCATATTGGAGGCAGCGGTTACATTTATATGATAAATTAAATAAATGTCTGAAAAAACAGGATTAAATTCAGCAGGGGACAAGTGCAAAGTACTCTTAGCCAGAAACACTTTGCTAAGCAAATAGGCTGGGCAACAACTAGCTGGATGCAGTTCTCCAGAAAAGTATCTTTCTCTATAACAGATCAAAAATTAACCGAAAGTAGGCGATGGCATGCTGCTGTGAGAAAGACAAACATCCCACTACCAGGTTCAGACAGGAGTGGTATCTGCTCTGCTCAGCGTGGGAATACTATGGCCAGTTTTGGTCAATGAATGAAGGGAGTTGTTGACGGACAGGACAGAGTTCAATGTCCTCTTCTGATAAAGGTTGTGGGGTTTTTGCCTTTTTTTTCGTAGTCTCTGATCCGTGAATAAAAATTGAAAGACCTGGGATTATGTAGTGGCAGAAAAGAAGGCTGAGGTGAGGCCTGACAACAGCCTTCAGGTACATAAGAGGCCATTTCAGAGGAGGAGAAGGTTTTCTGAGTTTGTGATGGTTAGGACAAACAGTAATGTGCTCAAATGAACGTAAGGGAAATTTAAACTGGGCATTAGGAAAACCTCTCAAGGGGCAAGGGCATTAAAGCACTGGAATAGGTTGCTTGGAAAGGTTGTGAAGTTCCTATGATTGTGGGGTCTTTTGGAACAGATTGGACAAACATCTGTCAGGAGTGACATGCGCCAATACCATCTCCAAGTAAAGGCATCTTTGATTCCTTCCAGGGCTATTGTTTGATGGCTCTGTGCAAATCTAGAGATGTAAGTGACTTACTGGGAGAAATTCTCGTGGCCGTGTCATTATCTCCTTCCTGAGAGGGGACTGCTTTGCATAATTCAGTTCGTTTATTGCTATTCACTTATGTGTAATTAAATACCCGAGGTGAAGAGGGGAGGGCAGTTGTCAGACCCCGTTATGGGAGGGCTTGGCTCCAACTGATCAAAGATGCCATCATTTGGATGGTGTACATTCTGTTAAGGCAACATGATGCTATTCGTCACTCTAACTCTCTTACTTGCTATTCCCTTCTCTAAATATGTTGTCTTTATCTGAGGGAGCCTGGGGAGCTGTAAATCTCTGAAGAAATTCTCCATATGCTGATGATTTTCAGGGAACTCTGCCATACATAATTTCTGATAGGAATGTTTGAATAGAG
Source organism: Burhinus oedicnemus (assembly GCA_008921705.1). Classification (NCBI taxonomy): domain Eukaryota; kingdom Metazoa; phylum Chordata; class Aves; order Charadriiformes; family Burhinidae; genus Burhinus; species Burhinus oedicnemus. The sequence goes on from VFFE01007859.1 coordinate 2,691,672, forward strand.
AATTAATTTGCTTTGCGTCCTTGATTATTCTGTCTTGCAATATGAAGAGTATTGGCATCAGGCTGGAAGTTAAACAAGGCGCTAGTTTCCCTTTTCTCTCTCTCTGATCTTCACATTCACAATAGGACTGTTGGAGTCAGAAAGCAATGCAGATGAGATGTACAGCGATCACAAAAAATCGGTATTGTGTAGCTGAAGCAATCTCTTTATTCCAGGAGTTTCTAATGAGTAATGAGACTATGTTTCATATAACTCCTGTTAACATGGCAACATACGAGCCTGCATCCGTCTGCAAGCAGAGAGGCTTTAATAACACGTGAGTAAATTACCTCAAGCATTTCTCTCTGTGAAACAGCAGACTTCTCTTAGGAGAGATAAAAGGATCCGGCAAGAGACCTGTGAATTGCTTAAAAGTGTCATAAAGAGACGAGAGGGATGAATTAATCAAAATCATGACACTTGAAACGATTTAGATTCATGGATTTTTGGTCTAAAACATATAATCAAATTATAAGAAATCACAGCCCTGGCCATCGACCCTCACCCAGTGAATCCTTTCTCCATAACTTCTGTTTGATTTCTGACCAGTATGTGTCTTCATTAGGGTGCTGGAGGAGGCAGAGTTTACCACCACTGGGAAACTTGTTCAGCTGTTTGAAGACACATATTTATAATGATAATTATTTTGATTTGCCTTGTCTTCAGTTTCTGAGCAGTGAATCTTGCTATGTTGCAGTGAAAACCTCTGGTTTTAGTCCTGTAGGTGTTTACGGATTGTACCTCTGCTGAAGCAACTATAGCAAATTATTGGCCAAATTCTGTGCACTTTCATTTGGGAAAAGGCTTAAATGAGGACAATGGGGCATCATCTGAGACTACAGCTTGACAAGTGGTGGCCGTGCATGATACAACTGTCTACAGGCACAGTGCCTTCCTGCATAGTAGTGTTTTGTTGGTGTAGGATTTTGATGCAGGAATTGGGAAGGTCTCTAGATAGTAGGTTTGTACCATGTTCTGGTCCTCCAAGGAATGAAAACTCCAGCATTTGTAAGTATTTTAACATTCCTATTCTGATTTATCTTTAATAAATCTTTCTCTTTTTTTCCTTTTAATTAATTTATTTATTTTTTGTTTTAAAGCAAATGGCTACAGAAGGGCTTAGTTAAATTCTATATTCATCTTTTCCTTAGAATTTGGAGTACTGCAGAAGTAAATATTTTCTGGGCTTCTCTTATGAGGAGCTCCACAGTCTCTTAAGTAGGAATATAGTGTCACATCTTAGTCTGTCAGACTTGATTTAGTTTCGAACACTCAGGACAGCAGCTGAAATACAACCACATGCAGATGAACCATAGGTCTTAGCCACATTTGAAGTTTAAACACATGAATCAAAGTTTATTCAAAGTCAGGGGATGTCAATTTTTGCCATAATTTAGCAAGTAATGTGGCCAACTATATTCAGCAAGTATTACAGCACCTTTAAAGACAAACCAGCCCATGGATTGCTTTCAAAGGCAGTATAGATTTTGTAAGCAGTACACTAAAATAGATCAGAGTGACCTCTTAGCTATGTTAGAAAATATTTAGATAACATTTTAAAGGAGCTGCTGTATTTGGCTATTCATTAAACGTATAAATCTGTGTGATCTGTCTTTGCCCATCTGGAGACTGCAATGTTAATGAGTTAACTGCCTGAATATAGTCTCTACAGAGTCACTCAGATAATTTGAAGCAGTGTCGTTTCAAACTAAGGATAAATACAGCTTTGTATAAAATGAGTTCTTGTTCCAGTAATAATTGCTTGTGTGCTGTGTAAGATGGTCTTGAATCACCCCATCAGACTTACTCCCAGAGCAGTAAGTGATACAGGCTTCCATAAAGGGGCAGTGCATCTATGAGTAGATTCACTAGTTTTGTGGGCGTGTTGGCACATGGGATCAATTTACTTTAGCATTCAGAGACTCTTTTTATGGCGGAGAAAGCAGTTAGTGGAAAAAGAAAATGTACACAATTTAAATTGTGCTTCCATGATCAGGGTACCAGCAAAACACATTTCCTAATGCAGGTAAGGTAATCTGTGGCTATTTTTACATTGTTGTTCAAGATAACACTTCACAAGAAATAATTTCTTCCTGTTGAAATGAACTGTTTGTTACTGTGGAACCTATTCTCTGTGCTCGTAACAGGCCTGTTTTTCTAAGTCTCAAGGTTCAAATATGCAAATCCAGATTCACCAAGGATGCATCTGACCAAAAATAAACATCGACACTCCTGACACTGTGTGTCTTAACCTCACTGTCAAAGGGGAATAAGAAGTACTTTAGGGCATGAGATATCTGATCTCTTTGTGGACAAGCAAGGAAAATATTAGTATTTAACATTTTAAATAATGTATTAAGAAATTAATGATTTCCTAATAGTAATATTAAAAAAAATCTATTAATTAAGAAAGCAAATCTAACAAATTGGTCATCAGTTGGCATTTAAATCTGGTCAAGTGAATTGGGTTACCCCAGTTAATCCATAAAGAAGAACTCCTGTACTTCAACATTCTTGGATGGAGGAATCCTATGTAAAGGGAGTTTTGATAGATTGGGATCTGGCAGGTCAGACAAAGGTAAATTCTTCCCACAACAGAGGGAAGAACTGAAAGTTCTTCCTTGCTGGAAGATATCTTTATAATAAAGATAAAAGTCAACTATATTCTGGGGATGAGATCTGGCATTGAAACTTAGAAGGCAAGAACAGATACAGTGCCAATTTTCAGCGTAATCAGTGCTGTTTCAGATAGGTGAACCTCTGTTCTGATATAACCCTGGGCAGCTAGGCAGCAAGAAGATTTCTCCTTCATATTGCTTCTTCCCTTTTAATTGTCAATAATTGCAAAAAATAAAGAAGGAAATTTCTTGCCTACAAGAATTATGGCTAGAAGAATCTGTTCTTCAAGGTAAACATCTTGAAATACCATGCAAAGTCAATGAAGACAAAATACAGATGGTGACTAATGCTTTTCTAGGTTGGAGTCTCTCCAGAAGTCTTGAAATCAAAGCTCATTGCCAGTCAACGTGTGTTATGGCAAAATGCAACTAATAAGTGAACAAGACAACCAACATATTTAATGTGACAGCACCACTTGGGGCATTTATGTCTGTCTTAAGGGGGTTCAGTCAATATTGGACCAAGCATTTAAATCACAGGCAGATCTGCGAAACATTTCCATAACCTGCCAGAATAATGCTTTTGTCTCCATCTGAAAAGCACCCGTTATTGAGCCTAAAGTGAATTAAGCAAAACCACTTTCTGTCAAAAGTAACCAAGACTCAAATGGTTTTGTCTGCATGTAACCAAGGCAAGAAAACATTAACCAGCTGGTCCCCATTCAGAGGCATCTGCAACCATCTGGAGGGAGCCCCAGACTGCAGTGCAGCGGCTCAGTGCGGGACCAAGCACTCAGTTTGTGCCTGCCAGGATCAACACTCAGTGACTGGAACGTGTTCAGAACCTCCTTTTAACAATTCTCCAAATACTCTTTACTAGGCATTAATGTAGCCTTATTTCTACAAGCCAAATGGGAGTTGTGTGGCTCTCGCTGGCAAAGGCTGGTGTTGGGTGGTCCTGCGATGTTGGTGGTCTTGGCACATGGATTTCAGTTCTGGGAAAAAGGGATCTTGGGATCCGTCCTGCACGATGACTGTTCTTGCTGAGATTGAGTGATTACTGATGTTATGGGGTCAGAAATGAGAGAAATGCCTATTTGTGTTTGCACTTTTCCACTTCCGTGCTCTGGCAGCTTCATATTCTCATTGTTGATGTTTCAGGATAGGTCTGTGGTTAACTACAAGTGGCTCCTGTTATCTCTGTCTTCATTAGGGTGATGAAGGTACTTTGCTTTGGCTTTACTATTTGGTAAAAGTTTTCTAGTTTCTTTTTGGATATGGAGTTTGTTCATCAAATTAGTTAAAATGTGAATCAGGCATTAGCAGATATGTTGAAGTTCACCCAAACAGGCGTCAAACCGTTCAGCTCAAATAGTGTACGAGATCTGCCTGCTGTCTGATGTGAGTGCATGAAGCCTTAGAGGTGCTGTGCTAACCCTCAAGCACTTAAAGGACTTTCAATGCATCTTACCATTTATCCTATTGGTTTTGTACCTGTAGTTAAACTGTGGATAGAAAACAGGTGATGAAAGGCACAACTTCGTTATTAATGTGCAGTTAATTTTCACGTTACAATGCTTTTTGATATATCCAAAAACGAGCCCTCAAATGTGTCTCTAAAATGTTGGCATGGAGAATTGCAAAAAGAATAGTAGTGTCTGGGCCTTATCCGTTACATTAAACAAAATGAATTAGGCTAAATCAGGCCTGAAGAAATTTAGTCCAAATGATTAAACCTTTACACACTTTGCTGACAAGTTGCTCATATGAGAAACCAATCCCTCTGAATCCAGTGGGGCTGCTTGTAAGAGTAACCAGTTATCCATTGGGCTGAGAGGTTGTCTTAATTAACCTGACTTTGGAGAGTTTCTGCTTTGTCTGGAAATACAGACCTTTATTTATGTTGCTTTTCTCAGTGAATTAAGAATCTCTGTGTATCTTCTGCAAACTCCCTTCTTATTTAATTAAAGAGAGTCGAAAAGATATATTATACACTAAACAGTCATATAGGATGGTAGAATACAATTTTATTCAAGAACAAAACCCTGTGCTCAGGTCACTTTACTCAAAAGCAGCTGAATGAACTATAAACTGTTGGGTTTTAATCATTAAATATCCTACTTACCTCCTTCCACATTCAATTATTCGAGACTTCCATGCGAAGGACTGCATAAAAGATAGCTATATGAATGTTCTTTTCATTGTGCCACAGATTTTAAGCAGGAAAATGATTGCCCCTAAACTATTTGTTCTCTTTTGGATTCTTGAGTCATCAACTCAAACTTTCTCTGGTTTTGCGTGTGTTTGAAATAATATGGTACAATTTATCTGTTGTTTACAAGGGCTTTTGTAAACCAAATCACTGGACCTCTTAAAAAACCTCCAAAAAGCTTGCTGCAACCTGTAATCATAGAATTCGTATTATAACAGAGTAGGATTAATAATGCATGTAATTATAATATACAATTTTCTTCAGGCTTTTCTAATTACAAAAAAATTACAGATAACATCAACAGTGTGATTCTGAAATACCTCGCATTTATTATGTAGCTCTCTTAATCAATGCTCTGCCACTGGAAATCAAGTCAGAATGTTATTATGGTCTCTCCTTCTGTATTTAATTACAGCAGTAACTCATGGCTCAAAGTCTGAGCAAACACACCGGTGCAGTTTATAGCTTTGAAGAACAGCTATTAATCCTGCCTTCTACCTCCCAGTGCAAACCAATGAAAGCATTTAAAAAATCTTTATGCCTGAAGATAAACACACGCTTACACGCAGCCTTAAGGTGGGGGTGCAGAGAGCCCAGCTGCTGTGTCTGTTCTGTGCACAGGCAGTAAAGCATCTACTCCCGAGACGTGATCTCAAGGTGTACAAAGCTCAGAACTTTTTTCCACCCAAACTGAGATATTAACTTGCACCCTTAACATTTGTGAGAATGATTTCACAATGTCAGCTCCCGTCCATTGGTAGCTTGGAGTCAGGATAGGGCTTTTGCCATACAAGTAGGCTTGCTGAAGATGTTTGCATCTGTGCCTCTTGTATTGTTTTGGAATCAGATTCCATCATGAATCTCTAACCTGACAATTAGCTGCAAATGGGAATAATGCACTCTTCCAAGAGTTGAATTAGTGTTAGGAACTGCTTTTAGTTTTGGCAGCAGCCAGGGAGGATGTGTCTCCCTCCAAAGTGGAAACGTGCTCAGCCACATGCTAGCAACTGGGAGGACAGAGCTGCCAGAGAGGTCTGGGGAAGGGTGAGATGAGGTATGTAGAAGACTGAACGTGAACATGAATGCTTGTTTTTTGAAGATAACTCTTTTTAAGAAAACCTTGTCATCCAAAGGAAGAACAGTTAAAGTACCCTACCACTGCCTATGTCTTTCAAAAAAGATTCTAAACCACGATTAAATAAGACGCATTTGTCCTCTCAAGCCACCATCTTGAGCACTAGCTTTCTATATGCTCAATATTTTGAGAAAGAGTAAATTGAAACATAACCAACCTGGTTATTTTATTGTGTGGTTTACTTGAACTGACCAGGGGTGCAAGGACCCCAGAGTCATCTACTCGCTTTCCCAGCCGGCTGGACAGACTGACAACCATTTGATATGTGTCCTTTGGGAAGCTGTGGGAAGAAACCAAGGAAACATTTGTACTTGACTGATGTAGCTTACATCCATAATGCAATGTGCTCTGCAAGGTTATCAGAACTAGTCAGAAATGTTTTTTTTTTTAACCTAAATATTATTTCACCAGGACCTGCCAATTGTTTGAAGTGGAAAGTACTGGCAGGAAAGTATAAGCTTCAGCAAATTGGTTTCTTTGAAAGACAGTGACATTTCAAAATTGGTATTCTGAAATCATCACATACATTGTGGAAACAAAAAGAAATAAAAGATGGGTATTTCACTGAAACTTCTCAAAAATATAGACATGAAGTATCGTGACTGACCAGTCTGACTTTTCTGTGTTTTCAGTTTGCTAGCCCGTTCCACATTGCAACACTTTGGCCTTCATGGAGCAAGTTTGTTTGGGCTTTGTTTTTTTTTAAATTTCTGAGAGTTGTCTGGGACAGCAATTTCTTCCCAAACCTGGTTTCCAACTTATTTTCCAGCAAAGCCAGGGACCCTTCTCACCCCAGCAAGCCAGAAAGGAGGGGCTGAAGGCACAGCAGGACTGGGTATAAGACGTCTTGTGTCAAACAGGAGAGGATAAGAGTAGAAAAAGCACTTGGGTATGAGCTCAGGATAAGTCTGCAGGAAAAACATCCCTTTACTCTCATCTCATCCAACATTAGCCTTTCAAAAGCAAGATCTCTTGTCAAGCATCTAAAAAGGTGGTGCAAGCTTCCACTGCACTGCCCAGGGAGAGCTGACTGCCCACTCACAGCAATGGGCTCTGCGCTGCCCTTTGTCTCTTTTGGCTACAGGAGGGGCTCTAGGAAGACTAAATATCGAGGATGTTTAAATGGCATGAAATGAGGTAGTATGAGTGCCTTTGTGCTCTTTCTGCTTGGCAGTCTATTAATCTAAGGAAAAAGCCTGAGAAAATAAGACTAATTAATCCTAACTACTGTGGACAGTATAATTTAAATTTTTTCTAAGATTGACATTCCTTAAGCTGAAACCTGCCTCAAAACCCCCTCAGTTCCCATCCCCAGACACGAGAGTATTCGTGTTTTATACAACAAAATACACAGCCACCTGTATTTTCTAAATTTGCTTTCAAACTCATGACAGGAACTAAGTCTTACAGGAAACAGGAAATCAATAACTCTACCATATTGCCAGAAAAAGTTGTGGGAAGAGTCTCCTGTACTATGGATTTAATTCATTCTACTGTCTAGCACTAGGATACAGTGAAAAAAAGCAACCTCCCCTTCCAGCGTTCAAATCTACTGCTGTAGGTAGCTGTGTCCTTGATGGCAATGAACAGCGGTAGCAACTTGGAGCAGAAGAAACTGGGCTGGAGGAGGAGAGGGCTTCTGGCTGCAGTAGTGTGACACTGACACATGAGGCTTTAATTTCAAAGGAGGAAGTGGAGCAAAAAGGATTGCAAAATCTGCTTCCATAATGGTCTGTGATTCTGCTTGCTGTGCTTGGTATAACATTTGTGGTTTTGGAGGAAACGTCAGCTGGTCCTCCTTCGTTCGAAGCAAGATGGGGAGGTGGGTGGAATGCAGCGTTGAAGTGAGAACAGGGAAAAGTGGGGATCCTTGATCTACCAGCAGGGACTTGAAGAGCACTTTCCTCTCATCTTGACTGAGAAGAAACACTAAAGCACTTTGCACTTTTTTCTTTTTTTTTAAAGGCTGTTGTGTGTTTGCCTGTGAATACTGAAAACTTTTCAACATTTGTTTGCAATATGCACATGAAGACTTGCACAGGCCCCAGGTTGCACGTCTGCATGTTCCTAGCAGAACTCAGGCTTGAGTTGCTTTGTTCCAGGGTATCCCAAAACCACCTGATGAGATGGCTCACAGGCTCCAGGAGGTAATTTGCTCTGGGAACTGAGAGGAGAGCAATCCGTAGAGCATCCTTAGAGCAAAGCAACACAAAAAGAAACTGTTGCGGAGAGTAATTACTCTCTTGTAATCCTCCAGGCTTGCCTTGCCGCAGCATTGTGCTGTGAGTTCTGTATGAATTTGGAGGTTTCTGTAATTCCCTTTGCCATTCTCTGATGTGGAGGGGAAGGTTGTTTTCATAAGAAGACAATCACTTACCCTTTATTTACTGTGAAGGATGAGGATGGGGAACTCGGACTCCCAAAGCTTTTCACAGTTGGTTTTGTTGTCTAATTATTCTGCGGAAGAGCTTTTCCCAGCAGCTCAGGGCTGCGTCTTCTGCAGCAGAGCCTGGGGGACTCCTGCCCTTGCAGAAGGCTTCTCTAGAAGTGAGCGTTATGTGGTGGGATAATACTGCAGCCCACATGCCTTTTTCACTTTGTTTGTTTATTTATTTTTAATGGCATTATCACATGAATAAAGAAACATGCCTTCCATATCATCTTTCAAAGGCAGATAATTGTGTTGCTGTTGCGTTCACTATCGACATGTCATGCCCAAATTAATTTATGTATATCTGTCTTTTCCTTCGAAAAGCAGCCCTGCGAAGTTTTCCCAGTTGTTCAGTCAGTCACAAAACACTGCTGTAAAGCAAGCACTGCTTTATGTTGTCTAAATAGATGTGGCTCCTCTCTTGTTCCCGCTGTCAGTCTTATTGTTTAATTGCTTTGAACTTGCAGTGAATTGAAATTCTCCATTCCAAGGAGAAAGAAGGTATTACTTGTAATTAGGATTATTGGACAGTAGCACTTTTCATTCTAAAGTTATTGAGTTACGATCAGAACATATCCTTTCATTAGTTTAAAATATTCACATCATTATTCTGATATTGTGATTTTTTTTTTTTTTTTAAGTTTAAATAGCAGTCCACTTAGAACAGCAGAAACACACATGGCTTCTCAGGCTGTATTAAAGTTATGGCTGGCTAAACGTGAGCCTGTGTCACCACTCAGGCTGCAAAAGTGTCCCATTGTGACAGGTTGCACCAAGGTAAAAAATACACTGTAAGATCAATTATTATGCAGATGTCTGAGACTGAGCTTCTCAAGAGGATTCCACTTGGAGTTGACACTGAGCAGGCAATCAGTGTGGCAAACTACATTTCCACCTGTTTATCCCCATCTCCCTGGAATGAAAATGCTCTCCTTCAAAAACCTTTGCGGCACCATTCAAAATTTTCTACTGGATGAGGAGGTTGTGGACACACCATGACATATAGAAACGGTGCTGGAGAATGTTGTGTGCTACAGCCTGGAGAAAGTCTTCTTCCCCCCATCTGCTTTTGCATTGCAGGGTTCCAGCGGGATGTTTTCTGTGACCGAGCAGAGGGACAGGCACCACATTTCATCAGCTGCATTTAATCCACGGTGAGATTAAGGTAGGCATTGGGCTCATGTGGGTCAGGGAGAGAAACTTTTAAAGGTAGCATAGGAAGCCAGGATGCTGAAAAAAGCTCTTCAAGCAATTTGGAAGGTATATTTTAAAGTGGTGAGCTTCAAAGTCTAGAAACGATTCGTTGATCTTCCAAAGCCTGTAAACGAGAACAGTGTCTTCAGGATGCAACATATCCAAACAATCACAAGAAATCTAAAGGGAGTTGTGAAGCAGCAAAACCCTTAAAAAAGAAAGGAAAAGGGACATAATTCAGACAGTCAGCCCAAACAACAGCATGGTTGTCTCAGATGTTTTTAGTAGACTTTATACAATAACTTATTAACTCAGAAATAAACTATTTGAATTGCCAACTGAATTCCTGAAAAATGAGGGAGCTGATGTTTAAACAAAAAAACAACCCAGAGATGTGGACCTGGAATAAGAAAGATTTTAGTCTGTACAAGTTTCTGAAAAGATCACAGCCTCAAAAACAGAGGAACATTTTTAGGTGGAAGGAAGTAATGAAAAACATTCTGAAATGTTTTTGTTGTGGTTTTCTGACCTTTTACCAAGCGCTCCAGGCCTGCATGAAATCATAGAATCACAGAATCACAGAATGGTTTGGGTTGGAAGGGACCTTAAAGTTCATCTAGTTCCAACCTCCCTGCCATAGGCAGAGACACCTTCCACTAGACCAGGTTGCTCAAAGCCCCATCCAACCTGGCCTTGCACACCCACAGGGATGGGGCATCCACAACTTCTCTGGGCAACCTGTTCCAGTGTCTCACCACCCTCATAGTGAAAAATTTCTTCCCAAAATCTAATCTAAATCGACCCTCTTTTAGTTTAAAACCATTATCCCTCGTCCTATTACTACACTCCCTGACAAAGAGTCCCTCCCTGTCTTTCCCATAGGTCCCCCTTAAGTACTGGAAGGCTGCTATAATGTGTCCCTGGAGCCTTCTCTTCTCCAGGCTGAACAACCCCAACTCTCTCAGCCTGTCCTTATAGCAGAGGTCCTCCAGCCCTCTGATCATTTTCATGGCCCTCATCTGCACTTGCTACAACAGGTCCATGTCCTTCTTATGTTGGGGACACCAAAGCTGGATGCAGTACTGCAGGTGGGATCTCACGAGAGCGGAGTGGAGGAGGAGGATCACCTCCCTTGGTCTGCTGGCCATGCTTCTTTTGATGCAGCCCAGGATGCAATTGGCTTTCTGGGCTGCAAGTGCACATTGCCAGCTTATGTTGAGCTTCTCATCAACCAACACCTCAAGTCCTTCTCCTCAAGGCTACCCTCAATCCATTCTCCTCCCAGCCTGTATTTGTGCATGGGATTACCCCGACCCACGTGCAAGACCTTGCACTTGGTCATATTGAACTTCATGAGGTTGGCACAGGCACACCTCTCAAGCCTGTCCAGGTCCCTCTGGATGGCATCCCTTCCCTCCAGTGTGTCAATCGCAGCACACAGCTTGGTGTCACCGGCAAACTTGCTGAGGGTGCACTCAATCCCACTGTCCATGTCGCTGACAAAGAAGTTAAACAGCACCGGTTCCAATACTGACCCCTGAGGAATGCCACTCGTCACTGGTCTCCACTTGGACATCGAGCTGTTACTGCAACTCTTTGTCTGTGACCATCCAGCCAGTTCCTTGTCCATTGAGTGGTCCACCCGTCAAATCCATGTCTCTCCAATTTAGAGACCAAGATGTCATGTGGGATAGTGTCAAATGCCTTGCACAAGTCCAGGTAGGTGTCATCAGTTGCTCTTCCCTTATCCACCAATGCTGTAACCTTATCGTAGAAGGCCACCAAATTTGTCAGGCATGATTTGCCCTTAGTGAAGCCATGTTGGCTGTCACTAATCACCTCCTTATTTTCTGTGTGCCTTAGCATAGTTTCCAGGAGGATCTGTTCCATGATCTTTCCAGGCACAGAGGTGAGACTGACTGGCCTGTAGTTCCATGGGTCTTCCTTTTTTCTCTTTTTAAAAATGGGGGTTATGTTTCCCCTTTTCCAGTCAGTGGGAACTTCACTGGACTGCCACAACTTCTCAAATATGATGGATAGTGGCTTAGCAACTTCATCTGTCAGTTCCCTCAGGACCCACAGATGCATCTCATCAGGTCCCATGGATTTGTGCACCTTGCCTTGCCTTCTGCAACTTGGGCAGTGTGGCTAGAGCACTTAACGTTGAGCTATGGGGTGGATTTGTTTGCTTTTAGGTAAAGCATGCTCAGAGAACATCTTCATGATCACAACGGTGGGCAAACAACACTTGGACTCCTTAGGTGGGCCCTGTTATGGCCAGCCAAACTTGGGAAGGCTCTTCAGGCTAACATTTGACTTGATGTATAAATCTGGGCTCAGCTTGGCGGTGATGCTTAGCTGCCTGGTTCCTAATGGAATACAGTTAAAAACAAATACCACAGTAGTTTTGGACGTGCATTACTGAGAATGCTGGAAGGGGAGTATGCATGAATAGTATACTCATATTCTTTCCAGAGATGTTTTTGGCGCATCAAAACCAAATTGATTAATTCATTTGTGTATTTGGTTATCTTAGAGTGCAGTACATGACTGGAGGATATATCCTAGTCTGTGTGCCTTTCCTTCCTAATGTCTTACCATCAATTACAGCATTAATCACCCATGTTTTCTATTTCTATATACATCTGGATTTTTGTTTTTAATTATTCATTGAGACAGAGACTTATCTTTTACCAGAGTTTCTGAATGTGCTCTTAAAAATCCTGGAACCAACATGTGACAGCCAGGGGAAAAAAAGGACTGGACAATAGAATCTGTGGTGTCAAGGCAGTTGTGTAAAGAAATGAGGTAAGATTCAACATTTGCTTCTAATGTGCCATCTTGGGATATCCTATTGGAATTTCGTAAGACAATTGCTTTCTATAAATGGGTTGTGACAAGCAATTACACACCACTCCACACATCTTAAGAAAGGAAGAACAGAATAATTGAAAATAGGGCTGGGAAAGCTCTCGAGAGGTCAGCCAGTTCATTTCCTCACCCAGGTGGGATCGGCTTTACACTAACTACTCCTGGCATATGTTTACCTCACATATTTTCAAAAACCTCCAGTGACAGAGGTCCTGCAACCTCCCTAGGAAATGCTCTCAGGGCTTATCACTGCTTAATGTTAGAAACTTCTTTCTTACTGCCTTGCTCATGTCTTCCCTCAAAGGCCAGTGTGACACCGTTGCTTCTTTCCAGGCTCCCAAGGAGCACAGAGGATGGTCATTTCCTTTCTTCTATAGCTACAAGTCCATCTGTCTGGAGACTGCTATCATGATTCCTCTAAGTGTTCTCCTTTCTAGACTAAACAAATCCCATCCTTTTAATCTTTCCTCATAATTTGTGGGGTTTAAACCTACCCTCATTTTTGTTGTTTCCCTCTGGACTCAGACTAACTGATCTGTGTCCGTCCTGAAAACATTGGTCCAAACCTACATTTCAGTGGCTGATATTTATTTTGCAAGGGGCGTGTTGCTCACTGCGGCAAGGGTTTTCAGGAGCCTTTGTTATAACAGCCTTTGGTAAATGCCCAGTCTTGGATCTGATCTGGTGTTTGGATAGGCAGTACAGACTAGTTGAGCTTCAACAACTTTGCTGAACTCTGGTACCCTAAGAAGTGTTAAATTTTAAATGGGAAAAGGAGGTGACAGGAAGATGGTAAAAATACATAGTGGCACCATTCTCAAAGATAGCTAATTCTTGTAAATACTTTTTACTGATCTGTGTTGGTCTCCAGCGGTCTATGTCAGCTGAAATTTCTCAAGCAGTGCGTCTACTGAAGTGACTTCCCAGTGTAAAACTCTGAGCATGAGAGCGGGTAAGGAGAGCCAGCTATGATGCAAACTTCGGCGAAACAGCCCTACAAAATTTGCGATGTATGTATTATGGGGGTTGGTCAAGAGGATTCTCCCCTCCTGGAAGAAATACTGACATTTTTGACTTGTATTACACTACTTTAATCCTGAAACCTCCATTGATGGTGGCAGAACACCCACTAGAGATCACAGCCAGGGTCTCTTACAGTAGGTTTCTATCCCAGTTGAGTAGGGTTAGGATGGAAAAGTGTTTCGTTTCCCAAAGCAGCTGAAGGACTAGGTGACTTTTCCTGTTACAAAGATCTCAAGAACGCCTCCACAGCCCTTGGGGTTAGGCAACCCAAACACCATCATCTGAGTGAAGTTTTTTTGGGAAAAAATGTCAGCAGATAATTGTTTGATTTGGTCAGAACAAGTTTTTGGCTATCCTGGCCACTGGTAATGTTAACTGGGAGATAGGTATCCCTTCAAAAATAAGCAATTATAATTGCATGAATATAATTTTTTAGGTTCCCAGAGCTTTTTCTGGGAAATGGGCCGATACTGCAGCTTGTGCTGGGTATCTGGAAAATAAAATGAAGGGAAATAGCCTTGTTTTGAGTATGTGAGGTTAAACTTGTAGCCACCTCTCTCAGTTTGGAATTTCTGCATCCAACAGATTGCACACTCTTTTAAGTAAGCAGAGTTTCAGTGTTTTCTACCATATAGTGTAATACCACATAAAGCAAGAGAAAGAAAAGGAAGTTGGCTAATGCTGGAATTGTTCTGTTGTTTTCTCATACAACAGAATGGTAAATTGTTTTCCTTGGCTTTCTGGAAAATATCTGACCTTGATACTTCATATTCAATTTATGTAAACAATTACAAAAGCATCCGAGCCAAATAGAAAAGGCTTTTCTTGAAAACCTGCAGGGAATGCACATGGGAATTTCCCACATGCTGTGGCAATCTTAAAAATACCTCCTTGTAACCCCACAATATTAATGATTAACTCCGGAACTGTGAGTTTTTCCAGACTTCCAGTGAACTCAGTGATTTGTGTGTTCAGCTGCATGTATCAGGGAGAGGTAGTAAAAAAAAGTCATTTACCACGTCTAGTAACTTGCACTTAACAAACAATCTGCCACATTTTCCCCTTGAAATTCAGGGATTTCTGCAGATTGCTCAGCTGATAAATATCACAGTATGGGAAATGTTGTTTTGTGGCTAAGCTGTGTGCTGAGATGCTCTCGCAAGAATGAGCTGGAACCAGTTTTTTTCTTCACAAATTACTCAAAGACAGAGCCGCTTTGCTCAGGACACTCACCCACACATTGCAGCACAAACCTTCAGAGATGTGCTGAACGTCATTGATATCTTGTTTATATACATCTGAAATTCAGTATTAGTGTTAACTTTGTGAATTGTTTCTGTTACATTTGCTGAAGAAGAGAGAAGTAGCAGAGTGCCCCTTGAGAGGTGATTTCCCGGAGCAAGCAGGGCTTCTCATGCAAGGAGATTCACATCACACAAAGTCTGTTCAGCTCACGGCATGATGGGCAGCACCACTGACAACAGTTTGCAAGCGCAAGTTGTTGCATGAAACTTTCAAAAGATGCTGAGTGCCAAACCCTCACCTATGTACACCAACAACCTGTCCCATAATGGTTAAGAATATTCAGACGCCTGGATCACTTTTCTTTATCTTTACTGGTCTTGTTTAATGTAGCAGTGTGGTCTATCAACCATCCCGCTGCACTGCCCGTGGTAGTAATAATATTTTTGTCATTAAAATTTCTAGAGCACAGCTTTTTAATTAATTCAGGTTGAGAGACTGGAGCATGGCTGTCATGGATGCCAAGACAGTACTCAGCTTTATTGGGCCAGAATAAAACTGTTTTGGAGTACCTTGTGAACTAGCATACCTCCATTTTGGGGTGTTTTTAATATCAATATATATATACATCATTTAGTTGTATGTATATAATCTCTCATTACGTATCTATCTGTCTGTCTGTCTATTTATATGGTGGCTCCTCTGGATGCTTCTTGGGTGAATATAAGTCTTTTTTTTACTAGTGGAGCAGTCCTACCATCCTAATGACACAATCACACACAGTTCACAATCAGACAGTCAGAGTTTTGCTGCAGCGGATGCTGGGAACTTACCTGCTTGCAGTCAGAAAGGCTAAATATGTCTACAAACTGGACTGGGAAATCAGGCAGCTGGAAGCACATGGTAGTAAAAAAAGAATCGAGCTTTAGATGCAGAGAAGGGGAATCTGTCTTTCCTTCTGCATGAAAAGGGGTGTGTGTGTGTGTGTGTATATACATGTGAAAGACAGGGATGATGATTCTACGAATTTCTTTCTTGTGATTATATTCTTTTGGGCTAGCACAGAAAGGAAACAGAAGACACAGCCTTGCTAGACCTGTAGTGGGTGAAACGGTTTGTGTTTATGGGGAAACAGCAGAAAGCCTAACAGGTAGGGTAGTGGGGTTTTGTGCACAGACTGGGCCTTCAGCAAGATGCACTGAAAGCTGTGTTTGACAGAATCAAAGTGCTTATAATAATCTGAGGAAGTACTGCTAAGAAATTATTCCAGTTATGAATCTTGCATTATTTAATGACTGTTCCTAAAGCTTTAGCTCCTGTGAGCAGCTCATTTAATGAAAACATTAATTTCTAAAAATCAGGTTGGCTTCTGCTCCTTCCAGTCATGAGAAGTGACCTGGAAATCAGACCTGAGTACACCTGAAAGATTCAAAACTCAGAAAATCGTGTAGGGAGAACAGACATCAAATCTTTAAAACTAGGATGTTTCAAAAAACCCCTCACAACACCTTTTAAACAAAGTCTGGGGACATTCTATCTTTTGGAATATTTAAAAAAACTGCCTTAATATGAATCTACAGTAGTTGTTTAAAGGAAGAACATGTAGAGATGGGCAACTGCAGGCAATGAAATCTCATTTGAGAAGGTGTGAACCCTTTCAAACTTTACTGTTCTTGGGCTCCTAATTTTCTGGGCATAATTCACTGCTCGGCATCTATGTGCATGCATATAGCTATCTATATATATATATATGTATTAGGTTTCCCTTCTGTGCCTGATATACAGAGGATGTGGCTTTCTTTCAGCCCTTCTGTGACATTTGCCTTTCCGTCTGGCTGTACAGGCTCACGTGTTCAGCTTGAGATGTCCTGAGCTCAGTTGTTGTTCTCAAGATAGATGTTGGTGATCATTTTTGTGGGGTTTGGTTTAGAGTTCAGCCTGTGCTAGGGCACATGTTGTCGGGACATCTTGCCTCTGTAGACAGGAAGCAGATAACCAGCCGGTCAGTACGGTACATCTCTCTGTATCTGCGTGATTAATGCAGGATATAGGTCTGTCACAGCTTTTACCTTCAGATTTTGGCTCTTCAGTTGACTCATGCTTTCATCCTCAGAGAGCTTAATTTTCCTCCCAGATATGATTTATTTCACTGTTTTTTTTCCTTAAAAAAACTCAACAAAACCCAAACAAACTTAGAGGTATCCAATTACTGGCACCAAACTCATGAACTTTTGCCCCATTCAGTGTTTTCCATTTTCCATTACATTCAGTTTGACTGGAGCCACATGCTGTCCCCACTCATAAGCTGGCCATTTCCTGCTGGAAAAAGCAGAGAGAGACTCTGCATTGGCTGGGAAAGGAATAATACCCGTAGTCCTTTCTGTAACCTATATGAATACTATACTACTGTTTATGTTACTAACATTTGTAAACCCCCTTAATTTTGAAAAGTAAAACTTGGAAAAACTTGTTTACATATGGCACTCACTGTACTATGGAACTATGGCTTATTATGGCATTACAAGAGCTTTGCTTTACCGTCAGCTGATATGACAAAACCATATCATATGCAGCTTGGAGTTCAGCAACTGGCTTTTGTTCTGCACTCTGCCACAGATCGATCTCCATATGTTTTATTTCAGTTAAGATAATTGCAGATATAAATTTAAGTGTCTGCCCTCTTTTAAAGCTGTTGACTCCTTGTTTCCTCCAACATTTTCTAGCAGTTAGGCACTGTAGAAAATATTTCTTTGACTGATTTAAGAATTTTTATGTTATAACTGCATTGACCTATAGGGAAGCCTCTAGGAAAAACTAAACACCTGATTTTACCCTATTTTTCCCAAGTTGTTCTTAATGTTACACACCTCTGTTCTGTCACCTTTTACTTGCTTCCCTCTAAATTGAAGGCTGTTATACTGCCTTAAATTTCTCTGCCTATGGGAGTCTTTTTAGGCTGCTGAACATTATAATTAACCACTTTGGACTTCCCAGGTTTTACTGCTTGTACGCTCTGCTAAAATTCAAGCCCAGGTATGGCAAACAGAGTTCCAGAGGAAGGTGTATTGTTAATGGCATTATTCATCCAACAATGTTCCTTTTTAATGATTTTTCTTTTTACTGTTGCTGTGCAGCAGTCAAACATACATTTTTCCTATGTATTTTGGCAAACAACAGGCATTAACTTTGAAGCTCAAGGCACTTGAATTTTTAACATTGAGCATCCACATTTTATGAAAACCATTATAGTTACCTGATTGTAAGTCTCATAAGGACTGAGGAACCCCCAAATCACCTTTTAAATTCATGAGCTGTGCCTGTTATTCCTGGGAGGAACTCTTGGCTACCACAACTGGGGTGGCCTTGGTCCTCCTCCTGGTGGCAGTGGGTGCAGGTTACCCCAGCTTTGCCCTGTGCCACTGACCTGAAGGTGAGTTTTGCACAGTGCTGAGGAGATTCCAAGCTACAGAGCAACCAGTCTGATGGGAGGGTGCATCCTACCTTCCTGCACTCCAGAGCTGTGCTTTATTTGGGGGTGGGGCAGGCTGCGGAGGGTGCGCTGCCCACTTGGGCAGGGAGATGGTGTCTAAAGGAGATGCTCTGCTACCACCACTAAACTGGGTTTTGTTGACACAGCAAGAGACCATGAGCTGACACTGGCTGTGTCACAGCACCATCTGCAAAAATATGCTGTATTACACTGTAGCAGAATTAGGCAAAGGTGTTGCAAACTGGTATAAAGTACGCACTATACACACAATACTCTGGGAAGGAATCTAGCAGTTCTTGCTGAGGGACTCCTGAAATGATCCACCCAGCTTATGGTTGTGATAAAAACATGCAGGTAAGACACTGGTATGTCCTACCAGGTGGACAGAAGATGGATTTGAAGAAAGAGTGGTGGTGTGCCTGTACATGAAGCACAGGCTTGCTAGGGGACTTATTAAAGTGCTGTGTGTTTGCCTCTTTGTGGTTTGGTCATGACTATGAATGAGACAGCTCAGCTGAGGGAAGCCACAGAGATTTCAATTCTGACAACATTAACTGGGGAGAAAACCTGAAATGATGCTGATATTAGTCATATAGAAATCTCTGGTGACGCACAGTAACTGTGTATGAAGTTACAAGGGATATGGAGTAATCAGCACGAATACGAGAAAGTGATCATCTAAGATGGAGAAACTACCAGATGTAAACCCAAAACTTCGATGATGAATGCACAGCCAGATCTATACTTGTACTAAAATTCTCATCTGTCCATTTGTATGGTGAAAGACGTCTTTCCCCTTGAATGAGTCTGGAGGGGCTGTGCAATGTCTGAAAGTTCATGGTCCGTAGCTGTCAGAAGAGGCTCTGACTTTTTAAGTAAGCCAGCTGGTGATCAGTTGCTATGACTTGCTATTTATTTTGCAAATCATACCTGCGGACATGTTTCGTTAGCAAAGTCACTGATTGTGACAAATGTGTATAACAAGTGCAGTCTTCTATTGATTCTCACATTCTATTTTCTGCTTTTGGTGGAAACAGATGGAATTCAATGTTCCCACAATTACTATTAGCCAAGAATAACATCACTTAAGTCAGTGCGGGGGAGGTGAAAAGTTGCAACTACAAAAACACACAGCCTGAAAAGCTGGATATTGAAATGTGACTTGCAAATAACCATAACTGATGTGTTATCCAGACCCCAATTCAAAGACACAAATTTAGCATTCTCTGGACTCAAAGCATTATGTCCTACTGACACTAGGCATGTGGCCTTCTGAAAAAAGGATGAACCAGATTCTTCTTGTAGGCTAGTCTCATGGCATGACTGATGCTTAAATTGTAAAGTTTCAGGACATTTTCCACTAAAAATAAACCCAGGGTAAGCTTAGATGTAGCTAATGCTAATGTAAGGGTATGCAATAATACAAAATCATTGCTTACTTTGAAAAACATTAAAGGAAATTCTAAAGAAATTAAAATATTAGTTCATAATTAGAAAAGAAGTCAATCATTAGGCATGCAATAAATCAATCATTTCCAAATATTCAGGCTGTTTTGGATCAAAATGCTGTGAATTTGGAGAGAATGCATTGCATAGCTAATGTATGAGTACAAGAAAAAATCCTACACTCTGTGAATGTTAAGGGTAAATCAAGTGTTTAAAATTAAGAAATGCTATAATTAAAGATTTTTCTTGAAATCCCAGTTTGACATTGATTATTTTGCATCATGCTGATGATGAGGTCACAGGTATTTTAGTCCTGTTATTAAGTATGGCCTCTGGCTTTGTTTAGTAACTAATATGGGATTGTTAGTTTCATCCTAGGCTTCCTTCTGTCCTTTTCATTGTTACAGTATCTTAACAATTCCCTCAAACTATTACATTTCTGTTCACAATGGCCTTGTAAAGAGGCATTATTAGATCTGTCGTACAGATACTGAATGGAGCCAGACACTTCTGTGTCAGAAAGGCACCAAGATAAGATGATTATGATCCTCTATTTCAGACTCCTTATTATTTTATGATGCTTTATGTGTTCAAAGCAAAGATCCATGGAAATCATATAGCTGGTGTCTGTAGTAAGGCATGTGAAAGAATAAGATGACCTGCCAATGGTCATCCATGAAAGATTTGCCCCATAATACATGTGAAACCTATGGCTTAATGCCTAATAAATCCATTTTTTGAGAGCAGATCACAATATCTGGCAGAAGAAGCCTGAGGGACTCCAGTTCTGCTCCTGCATACTGGGACTGCGTTTACCTTTCCACAGTGTTTTGGAAGTTGCCCTTTTAAACCTTAATGAGTTGACTGAAACTGAGTAAGACGAAGTGTCTCTTTTGGCTAAGTTTGGGCAAATATTCATAATGGCAGCAAAATGCCTCTCCTATATCCCCGAAATGATGCTCCTGTCATGTTTCAAGCCCCCAGAAGCATTGGGATGAGCTGAAATATTTCATTTTGCCTTTTCACATAGACAAAATAATATTTTTCCTTAAGAAACAGCACAGCAGCTTTTGATGAAAGCTTTTCCCCAGACATGCCAAGGCAAAAAAGAAAACCCAACCAAATTTTTTTAAAAGTGATTCCACATATTTGTGCATTATGAAGTGCTAATCAAGCTGCCTCTGTCCGAGCAGTCATGTTTTGCTCACAGCCTGAATGCAGAATGATTAAAAAATGGAAATCTATATTCCTTTGTGCAGTATTTATTGTTTCTAAAGGCACTCACCCGGGACGAGTGATTCCTCTTTCAAATTGGGCAAGGAAAGCATCAATGAGGTGGCTGCTCGAAACCTACAGCTACCTCCAGAATGGATGATTTGTGGGGCAGGAAGGCTGGGAAGCACCAGGCGTGGGAAAGCAGGGTGGTAGGACAGACCCTGGATGCCGGTTCGTGCTGGGTGAGGGTTGCATTTGGCTGGGGAGACAAAGCAGTTGCTCATGGCCAAGTTTGCCGCATTGCGGGAAAGGATGAGTCAGGCTCTTCACACCTGATCCACTATTGCTAGATCATCCAGTACAGAAACGGCTGCATCCCCGGCTCCCAGCTGGCACGGACTGATTTTCCATCCCTTTGCATAGTCGTTTGTACCAGAGAGGGGTGGCTGCATTGGCGACGGTGTGCTGGGGCCACCAAAGCTGGTCTCTGCCGTTGTGGGGTAACACTTCTCCTGCAGCCTTCCTGCACCCTCTTTGCCCCTGTGGTTCTTGCGGTGACATGTTTTCCCTCTTGCAGTAACTGAGCTGTGTGTTGAAAGGCTGTATTTTAAGCTGAGATTGCATCTTTGCTCTCCCCACTGTTTTCTGTCATTTGAATGTTTCTCGAGAAATTACTTTGTGGGCTTAAATTTCTCACGTTAAAACTCGATGATGTATCAGCATCTGATACACATTTAAATAACTTTCCAGTGCCCTTGTTTAAATCACAGCACTGAATATTCACTGAAGTCAAATTATGAAGCACATTGGTGTCAGGATATTTCCATCCCTCCCATTTTTTTTTCACTTGTAGCTTCCAATTCTAACATCCTCAGTAGAAGAAGCAAGTGAGGACTAAAAAGTCTGAGCAGTTCTTACTGGGAAGGTATTTCTAAGCAAAGAGGTAACACGCTTAGAGTCTAAGTCCACAAGACCTGCAAAAACTAAGATGTTAAAATAATCGCAAACCTTACAAATGAGACAAAAGCATAACTCTTTTACTGCTCTTGGCATTGGTTAAATCTACAGAGGAAATTGAAGATTTTTATGATTCTATTAAATTACTGTTCAACACATTCGAAGGGATGATAGTGAAACATAAAGGGCAGTGTCTCGTATGTTAATGTTAACCTAGCAATATCATTTATATTGAAATTTTACTTGACTTTCAAGCACCATTTGAAAGGTTATTGCATGTGAAACTGAATTAAGCAATACAGCTGAAGTTCACTCTTTTATAATTTAAAATAAGAATTGTATTTTTCTTTCCTTAAGTCCCCATTGAAAAATGAAAAAGAAAAAAATGTGCCTCGCCTTACCTCCCACCAGCAAAATCCCTAGTTTTTTAGGGGGGAGGTAAAACAAAAGCAGGTGAAAAAGGCATACCCTTAGGGCAGGGCTCTGATGCCAGAACTGGCTTACGCCAGAGTGCACATTAATGAGGCAGTTTCACCTTTACACTAGAGTGCCTGAAATTAGATACTCCTCCACTCTCTAGTTTCTAAGGCTTGTATTTCCATCCCTGTCTTTATTAATTTTGGGCTGATGAAATCCTTTCCCATACCATCCCAACCTTTATCTCTTAGACTGCTGTAGTTATTTGAAGCACAATACCTTGATTAGCTAAGCTAGCCCGCTACGTATGTATGAGTTGGATCAAATAACCCTGCTTCAGTCACCTCTTTAACTTTTCCAGAAATTACATTAAAAACTAACGTCCATCTCCCCGAAGGTTTGTAGCTCAGAGTCTCAGCAAGTCTACGTAGTTTTGGTAAATAGCTTGGAAATTTTAGAATTTGCACGAAAACATCCTTAACTGAGTGAGACCCCAGGAAAGAAAAAATAAATCCCAGTCATCCTCATCCTGAGATGACCTCGGCAAATGCAACTTTTTAATGAGGCTAGCTAGTTCAACAGAAACTGTCAGGCTTTTCTGAGAATCTCTCCACTGCGCTCCTGCCAACTCTACCACTTTGGGCATTAATCTACCAGATTTCCAGGCAGCCGGAAAGTGCAGACAAATGGTCACTGTGCACGCAACGAGGAGTCAGCCCGCGCCTCTGCACAGCAGCCGGGCACGCCAGTGACTTGACACCTGTGAATATTGGCACATTTGTGCCTGCTGTCACTAACAGGTGAGGCAGGAACGCGTCAAGGAAACAGAATCTCTGACTTCGACAGAGAAGACAGTGCTTTTGATACAATGCAAAGATGGGACGGAGATAAATATAGGGATTTATGATCACTACAACCAGACTGTTTAATGGAACAGGGAGGAGCTGCCAGGAGTTGTCCTCATGAAGAACGATTTTTATTATAACTAGGAATGGATTTTCCTAGTTGAGGTGTTCAGCACAAGTGGAGGGAAGATTTGGAAACAGGAAAGCCTTTCCCTGGTTTATTTTTATTGCTTTGCCTATGGCAGTATTTTTCAAAACTGGCTTGTGTTTTGGGGATAAAAAGAGGGACAGAGAAGGCAGCTGGGAAAAGCTTGTAAGAATTAGGTAAAATTTTCTTTTCCCCTAAATATGTGCCACATAATTGAAATATTTGGATTTGCTATTGGGAGATATATTCATATTTTTGAAAAGAAAGTATAGATGGATCAAATGTATCAAACTGTCTACTTAACTTCCCAACTCAAATAACCGTGTTTCCATCATGTATTTTTATAACTGCAAGTGTGTATAAATTCATCTATCTCTATTCATCTAATTTTTTTCATGGTGAACAGTCCTGTCTCCACTCCAACCAAAGTCATGCTTCCTGCAATTTCAAAAGTAAACAAGTTCAGAGGACATGACTGGCAGCAAATAATGTAAACAGGAATTCTCATGCTAATTGTACCAGTGCTCTGCTATACTTAGAAGTGGAAGTCAAGTCAGTGTTTGGTGAAACATATCTGCTGCAACCAAGAAGGAAGCAGAAAAATAATCGACATAGGGGACGGTGAGTCTGCAAAGGAAATCCGAGGTGCAGTTTCACAATACATTGAGTCCACAACAATATTGGTTCAAAAGTTCCTCTTCTGCCTGACCTTGGCCTTTTGGGAAGGGCTGGGAAGAGGAAAGGGTGTTTTAAAACCAGATAGTCCAGTACACTGGTTTGTAGTTTGGTATTACAAAAACGTGTGCTCATACAACGGGGGAAGTGGTACAGAGAGGAACCAAGTCTGGGCACAGGAAGATCTCCATGATGGAGCCATGTGAGCAGAGATTGCTGCCGGAGCCAGATGGGTGTGGAAGTACCTACCAAGACTAAAATGGGGAGATAGTTATTAGCATGTTCTTTCATTTCAGAGATAATGTTTAGTGAGAGTTGGTAAAGTCAGAGTTCCTGGACAGCCCACCATTTCTGGTGGGATGGACTAATTTCTTCATGATGAAACAGCTCTGGTGTCATCACTGGTTACTTCTTTGCGAGTGATGTCGCTGTGCAAGAACCGCCTACCGAGCTCAAGTGTTGTATGAGTTGGGACTTGTGAGAAGACATAAGGATTTGCATGTTAGGAAAAGGTGGCAGCAATAACCATGTAGTTCAAGTTTTACTTATTATGGTTGATACCAAATTGCACTTTGCCACGCAGATTTTTATTGGCCTTGGTTGTGTGTTATTTCTTGGGTTTTTTTGTTAGACTTACTGAATAAAGCCCAGTATTGACAGCCACCCTCATCAACATCTATAGATGCTCCTTTGCAGGTAAGAATAATAACATTCAGCAACACTGACATCTTGTGGCTGATGAGAAATGACTCAAATATGCCAGATTAGCCACAAACGTTATGTTCATCAATTGTGTATTCAGCATGTCCTAAAATATGGTGGTGCTTAAAGGGATGAGTATCAGAAGTCCAGAAAACAAGAGGTTAAAAAGCAGAAAATACATAAAGGTGCTGGTTTATTAGTTGACCGAGCTGTGTGTCTATAATCTGGCTGCATGCTAATCCTTTTGGCTAATTTTCTTCCTGTGAGTGATTCCCTCCAGAGGACAAGGATAGAGTCTGGGATGTTTGAGGTGACAAATAAAAGCTGTCGCTTCCTGCAGATGATCTTCTTTGTGTTCTCCTCCTCCATTGGGAAGCTGGGAGAGAAAATACCTCTGGAAAAGGCCTCAGGAGGAATCTTTCTTATTACCTATTGTTGTCGCCAGAAATAAGATCAATAAAGCCAGGCTGTAAGCTTTGCCTCTCAGCCAGTGCAGATTTTTGGAAAAAGGTGTAGTAGGGAAGACTGTTTGTATGGGAAGATTTGTAGGATCAAATCCTGGTTGGCTGGAAAGTTGCAACCACTTCTGCATGCTTAGGCCACTGAGGCTTAAATATACCCCATATAAAATGGCCTTATCCTTGAAGTATGGGTAGGATGAGAAAAATCTAATTTGGACTCCTATAGATGGTGGAGGGGTCAGACTTCTTTTTTGGTCTAAAGATAGATGTTTGTAACTCTTCAACATGTGATGGTCAGCCTTGGGTTTTTCAGTTGCTAGCAGCTTCTTGGATTGCTTCCTTGTTTGCATATGTTTTTGTTGCTAATGAACATCTGTATCCACTTTATCATCTGAACCCAGTGATGAAATGATTCCTGAACATGAAATTAAATGTTATGCAATGGTCTTTTGCAAGTATCTAGAGAACTTTCACGCTTCCTTGAGGATGCTAGGTCTGGGACTGCATGGAGCAATGACCGTATGATCTGCTTACAGCCTGTGCTCCTTGAAATCAAAGCAGTTATCTGATTTGGGGTCTGTATTGCATAAAATCCTTTATGAAACCTGGGGGAAGAATTGTAAAAGACCACACTTAGCTGGTGATTGGGATTAAATTGATTAGGAAAAATCTTAAAAGCCCAAGACAGACAGAAGCTTGTTCAAGCTTGGGGGTCATATTTGCTAATTGTCTTGGGAGGTGGGTAATAACATCCTTTTCCTAGTCCTGGAATGAATTTACTGCCCCCCGCCCCAGCCCCTTGCTCTTCTTAAGAACTGCTTTGAGTAATTTTACCTAGTGAGACTGTGAAAACAAACAATAGAAGTGAATGATTCTGCGATTTGTAGTGTGCTTGGCTGTATTACATATTGTGCCTTGGCACTTTTTAATTCAATGCATTAAGTCACCTTAAACCACTGACATGCACAAATGCTGAGTTTAACATACTATGTAAAAATTTCAATTTAAAATGGTTGATGCCATGTTTTGGGGAAAAATACCCTTTTATCTGCTCTGTTGACCTTACTTAACAATACAAAATATTATTCTTAGTTGATAGGAGTAATCTGTAGAGAAATCTATTATTCAATATAGTTTAAAAGTAGGTATTGTGGAGCTAGCAAGAACCATGCATTCATACTGATGTTTTTCTCTAAAACACATCTTGTTGTATTGTCTAACTATATTAAAATCTATCACACTGAATCACAGATGTTTTTTTCAAAGAATAAAAAGTGCTCAATTCAGCAGAAACTTGCAGCAGTATGCTGAGTTAGCACCTTGGAAAATGCCAACCAACTTGGTGTGAATTTTGTTTATTTAGTCTCTGAAATGTATTATACAGACTTCAAGAAGGGTAAAGCTCTCTAATCTCTACCCCTCACTTGAGCACAATTTTCATGTACGATTTTCAATATATATTCTTTTTCATCAATCACTGACAAAAATGAAATATATGCCACTGTGTAGCACTTCATGTTATGTAAAGCAACATCTTTATTTCCTATTTTACATTTAGAAATAACTTTTTTTTTTCATAAACCAGTAGAGGTATTGCTGTTTTAACAACCCACCCTGTAAACTGGGCCTATAAAATTCATATGTCTTTTTGTGAGCTCAAATAGGGAACAGCACAAGCAAATGATTTTAAGCTTATGACCACAACTTTGACATTAGCATTTGAAAAAAGGACATCAAACAGTAAATTACAGCTTCAGTCCCTTCATAATTCACTTGCAATAAATTTGAATGGATGCATATTTTCCAGAACTGTAAACATGGAAAAACTGGGATTGATGTTGAAAATTGTAATATACCCTAATTTGATCTTAAACAGTTACACTGTACTCAGTTGAAACTTGAAACAGATGAAGGTATGGACATAAGGCACTTTTGGTAAGCCATAGGCATTTGTAATGTAAACTATTCTCCTTCTCAGCATCAGGGAAGGTGTAGCAGAGAGATCCCTGAGGTTTTCAGAGACATTCAGCCATGAGCTCAACTGTGTGTTGGTCAACAAATCAATAACATTTCTGCATTGCCCAACAGCCCTACATCATTCAACTCTTGTTGGAGCAACACTGGTGACAGGATTGGATTTCTTTTAGCTTTGACCCCTGCTCATGTATTCAGCTTACAACTATTTTTTCCCCTCTGACACCGTATTTTTTTATAACATATGGTCTTTCATCTGTAGGGTTAGAAAGCCAGATGTCCACAGCTCTTTTGGTCAATACAATCAGTTATGCTGCCAGTCATAAGCCTTTTAAACACAGCTATAGAAAATTACAGAGAGTTTGTTTTCATATCCTTAGTCTAAACCTATTTACTAGACTCATAACGATGCTCTAAAAAAATATCTGTACATTGCCTAGTTGTACACAAACTGCTGTATTTTAGTTGTTAAGTAATGGACAAGCAATGAAGCAGCTGTTGAAACATTGCACTGGGTTTTCCTCTGTCAAGCTGAATGACAGAATTTGCCAGGTCATTTAATCAATTTTATACTGATTTAAACTAGATAAAATCAATCATCTTAGCTCATAGATTTGGTAGCTGGAAAGATCGTGTCATCTACATTGTAATGCCATACTTTAATAATTTTTTAATTAAAAAGGAAAAGATCCTTTCCAGTATCCACAATGTAGTAACCCAAAACCTGCTTAACTGTTGCATGTGAGACAACTGTAATTCTGAAATGACCGCTTTGTAAACTAAGAGGTTTTGTGGACTAATTAATCAAAATATGGATCTGAATGGTCAGTTGTCTTCAAAAATGAGTTAAGATAATCTAATCAATAGCTTGATAAGTAGGCAAAAAAATGCATACGATGTTTAGAGCTGTTAATCTTTTGTGTCTGTTTTTTAATAAGCCATCTGCTTTCTATATTCCACGGGCAACACATGCATTGAGAAATTAAAAAAAAAAAGGAAGTTTCATTCTCATGATGGTGACAATAGGGTTGAGTGTTTATGGGTAAGAATCAGGGGGAAGGCCAAGGAGGCAGATATCACAGGGGGAGTCTGTTATGGACCGCCCAACCAGGATGAAGTGGCAGAAAAAATATTCTATAAACAGCTGGGAGAAGTCTCACGATCACTAGCCCCTGTCCTCGTGAGGGACTTTAACTTTCCAGATGTCTGCTGGGAATACAATACAGCTGAGAGGAAACAGTCTAGGAGGTTCCTGGAGTCTGTTGAGAATAACTTCCTGACACAGCTGGTGAGGGAGCCCGACTAGGGAAGGTGCCCTGCTCAACCAGTTATTTGTAAACAGAGAAAGACTTGTGGGGGATGTGATGGTTGGAGGCCATCTTTGACACACGGATCATGAAATGACAGTTTTTGATTCTTGGAGAAGCAAGGAGGAGGGTCAGGAGAACTCCCACCTTGGACTTCCAGAGGGCAGACTTTGGTCTTTTCAGGAGCCTGGATGACAGAATACCTTGGGAGGCAGTCCTGAAGGTCAAAGGAGTCCAGGAAGGCTGGATGTTTTTCAAGAAGGAGGTCTTACAGGTGCAGAAGCAGGCCATCCCCATGTGCCAAAAAATGGGCCGTCAGGGAAAAAGATAGGCCTCACTGAACAAAGAGCTATAGTTGCAACTCAGGGAAAAAAGGAGAATTTATGGCCTTTGGAAGAAGGGACAGGCCACTCATGAGGACTACAAAGATGTTGTGAGGCTACATAGGGAGAAAATTAGAAGGGCCAAAGCCCAGCTAGAACTTAACCTGGCTTCTGATGTTAAGGACAATAAAAAAAGTTTCTATAAATATATGAGCAATAAAAAGAGGACTAAGGATAATCTTCATCATTTCGTAGACATGGGGCACAAACATAGTGACAAAGGATGAGGAAAAGACTAAGGTACTTAGTGCTTTCTTTGCCTCAGTCTTTAACAGTAAGACCAGTTGTTCCCTGAGTACCCAGCCCCCTGAGCTAGAAGACAGGGATGGGGAGCACAATGAAGCCCCTGTAACCTAAGGGGAAATGGTGAGGGACCGGCTACACCACTTAGACATATGAGGCCAGATGGGATCCACCCAAGGGGACTGAGGGAGCTGACGGAAATGCTCACCAAGCCACTTTCCATTATTTATCAGCAGTCCTGGTTAACTGGGGAGGTCCCAGTTGACTGGAAGTTAGCAAATGTGACGCCCATCCACAAGAAAGGCCAGAAGAAGGATCTGGGGAACTACAGGCCTGTCAGTCTGACCTCGGTGTTGGGGAAGATTACGGAGCAGATCATCCTGCGTGCCGTTACTCAGCACATGCAGGACAACCAGATGATCAGGTCCAGTCAGCATGGGTTCATGAAAAGCACGTCCTGCTTGACAAACCTGATCTTCTATGACAAGGTGACCTGTTTAGTGGATAAGGGAATGGCTGTGGATGTTGTTTATCTGGACTTTAGTGAACCCTTTGACACTGTTTCCCACAGCATTCTCCTGGAGAAACTGCCTTGGATGGGTGTACCCTTCGCTGGGTAAAAACTGGCTGGATGGCTGGGCCTAAAGAGCGGTGGTGAATGGAGTTAAATCCGATTGGCGGCAGGTCACAAGTGGTGTTCCCCAGGGCTCGGTATTGGGGCTGGTTCTGTTTAATATCTTTATCAATGACCTGAATGAGGGGATCGAGTGGACCCTCAGTAAGTTTGAAGATGACACCAAGTTGGGTGGGAGTGTCGAACTGCTTGAGGGTAGGATGGCCCTACAGAGGGATCTGGACAGGCTGGATCGATGGGCTGAGGCCAATGGTGAGAGGTTCAACTGGGCCAAGTGCTGGGTCCTGCACTTGGGTCACAGCAACCCCATGTGGCGCTACAGGCTTGGGAAAGAGTGGCTGGAAAGCTGCCTGGCAGAAAAGGACCTGGGGATGTTGATCAACAGATGGCTGAATATGAGCCAGCAGTGTGCCCAGGTGGCCAAGAAGGCCAACAGCATCCTGGCTTGTATCAGGAAGTGTGGCCAGCAGTACTAAGGAAATGATCGTCCCTTGGTACTTGCACTGGTGAGGCCCCACCTCGAAGATTGTGTTCAGTTTTGGGCCCCTCACTAGAAGAAAGACATTGAGATGCTGGAGCCTATCCAGAGAAGAGCAATGAAGCTGCTGAGAGTCTAGAGAACATGTCTTATGAGGAGCAGCTGAGGGAACTGGGATTGTTCAGCCTGGAGAAGAGAAGGCTGAGGGGAGACCTTACCCCTCTCTACAACTACCTGAGAGGAGGTTGTAGCGAGGTGGGGGTTGATCTCTTCTTCCAAGTAACAAGAGATAGGACAAGAGGAAATGGCCTCAGGCTATGCCAGGAGAGGTTTAGATTGGATATTAAGAAAAATTTCTTCACTGAAAGGGTTGCCAAGCATTGGAACAGGCTTCCCAGGGAAGTGGTGGAATCACTATCCCTGGACGTATTTAAAAGACGTGGTGTAATGGTTTAGTGGTGGTTTTAGCAGTGTTAGGTTGATGGTTGAACTCAGTGATCTTAAAGGTCCCTTCCAACCTAGACGATTCTATGATTCTATGATTCTCCATCTACAAGGTAAGCCAATCTCAATATAGATTATATTTACAATGAGATACAGAAGCATTTATAATGTTTTGAAGGAAAGTCGCAAACTTAAACTTTTATTTGCACAGTGGATCATAAGGGTGTGAGGAGGAAGAGAGAATAACCAGTCTTATTAATGTGCCTTTTATAAGAGACTACCTCTGTAGCCCTTCTTTAAGCAGGGTTTCCATTTGAATAAAGGGAATTTTGCCCTATTTGAAACTTAGAGAACAGTCATTCAGAACCAGTGTGTGCCCTCACTGAAGGAAAAAACATGATGGTCAGGCCCTGCTGACTGAAAGGTGTCAAGACATCAGGAAGGGATGTACTTGTCTAACATTTAAGCACAAGAGTACATTCTTATGTACCTGGCCCCCTTGCACATGGCCAGCAGAAGTCATGTTTGGATGCTTCAGTTCCCTTTACAGTAGGAATTCATGGGGATTTGGATGTCCTATGGTGACCTCAGCAACAACCAACAACATAAGCCAAGAGCCGAGAACAAACTGAGAGGTTGCACTTTGAATCCCACTTCCCTAGGTGCCTTGCTTCAGGCTGCAGTGAGGTGCCTTCATCCATTCTCCAGTACCTGAAGACAGGCATGCTGCCCAAGAGTCTTGGATATTTCATTTCTTTTGTCATTGATATCTGCCCTGTGTGTATGCTTTTTACAAGAAACCTGTTTCAAGAACAATCTTGGCACTTCTGAAGGTAAATTTGCATCCAATGATCAGAGCAGAAAACTTAGCCTTAAAATGTGCTTATTCAGAAGCTGAAATTTATTTTTTCTAACACTGTGAAATAGTTTGAGGTCAGAAGACACTTGTCTGGGAAGTGAGACACCCAAGTTCAATTCTTTCTCCATCCTCTGGGGTTACCTCTTACCTCTTCTGAGAGCAACTGAGAGCCTCTTGGCTGATCTGAGAGGTGGGAACTTCACACCTCACAGAATCACAGAATCACAGGGGTTGGAAGGGACCTCTGGACATCATCTAGTTCAACCCCCCTGCCAGAGCAGGTTCACCTACAGCAGGTTGCACAGGACAGTGTCCAGGCGGGTTTTGAATGTCTCCAGAGTCGGAGACTCCACTACCTCTCTGGGCAGCCTGTTCCAGTACTCTGCCACCCTCAAAGTACAGAAGTTCCTCCTCAAGTTTAGATGGAACTTCCTATATTCAAGTTTGTGCCCATTACCTCTTGTCCTATAACTGGGCACCACTGAAAGAAGACTGGTCCCATCCTCCTGGCACCCTCCCTTTAAGTATTTTTAAGCATTGATAAGATCCCCCTCTGTCTTCTCTTCTCCAGACTAAGAAGACCCAAGTCCCTCAGGCTTTCCTCATAAGAGAGATGTTCCAGCCCCCTAATCATCTCCGTAGTCCTTTGCTGTACCCTCTCCAGCACTTCCCTGTCCTTCTTGAGCCAGGGAGCCCAGAACTGGACACAGGACTCCAGATGCGGCCTCACCAGGGCAGAGTAGAGGGGGAGGATGACCTCCCTTGTCCTGCTTGCCACACCCTTCTTGATGCACCCCAGGATTCCATTGGCCTTCTTGGCCACAAGGGCATATCACTGGCTCATGGCCATCCTGTTGTCCACCAGGACTCCCAGGTCCCTTTCCACAGAGCTGCTTTCCAGCAGGTCAGCCCTGAACCGGTACTGGTGCCTGGGGTTCTTCCTCCCCAGGTGCAGTACCCTACACTTGCCTTTGTTGAGCTTCATTAGGTTTCTCCCTACCCAACTCTCCAACCTGTCCAGGTCACGCTGAATGGCAGCACAGCCTTCTGGTGTGCCAGCCACCCCTCCCAGTTTTGTGTCACCAGCAAACTTGCTGATGGTACACTCCATCCCTTCATCCGGGTCATTGATGAATATATTGAATAGGACTGGACCCAGTACTGACCCCTGGGGAGCACCACTTGTTACAGACCTCCAACTAGACCCTGTGCCACAAGTCTCCTCCTTTTTATTTTTCCTCTTTCCCTGTCCTGCTGAAGTTGTGCCATTACAAAGAAAAACATTTAGTAATTAGAGGAAGACCTAGAAGATCCATGGCTTTTTAGTACACTGATCAGGGCTTACACCTGACAGAAGCTTGCTCTGTTGTGCTCTATAAACCTTCCTTCTGCAAATTATCAGTTGTCCCATAATGAGTGTTTGGTTTTCAATTTATAATTTTTGTCAGAAGAAGGAGGGCTGCAGGAGAACCCCACACAATAACAGTTTTGCCAGTCATGCTTTTTCCCCATATTGTACAGCTTATTATCCATACAGCTTACCCATATGAGTGACCACATATGACTATGCTGATGGATTTTTCTACTAGTGTATTTCGTATGTGTTTTCTAGGTTCTTTGATTTTTTTCTAATACAACTAGAATTTACTTAAGATTTTGAACACTTGTATATTACAATAATTTCACAAACTAGTAAAATAGGCTCAAGACTTGTGTTTTGAGTGCAATCCTATGGCATTAATGAAATAGGAGCTTTCAGGGAGCAGATGGGCATGAGTTTCCAAGTCACATATCATAGCTTGGTGTGCTTTTCCTACTTAATTTGATACTTACCCTCAGTGTGGACTTCATAAAGTCTGTATTGCCTCCTGCATGCTTCATAAAGTCCACGTCAGGGCCACACTCCAGAACAATGCCACACTTTATAAAGTTCAAATTGGCTATGCAAACTTTATTAAGTATATGAAGCTGCTATTAATGTCTAATCACTCCCCAACAGATTCGTCAGACTGTTACTCAAAGGCATTGCTTTTCATCATGTCCAGCAGCTTAAAATACTTTTAACTTTCCAATTCCAACATTTTAATATTTCATGAGCCAAATAAAACTAGGAAAATGTCAATGAGGTGAGAATACCGCTGTTGTTTGACTCCCTTGGTGCAAATATTCAAACATATGGCTTGGTTTACCTCAAACTGTGCAGAGAAGTTCCATAGTGGTGATGGGACTATACCTATGTAAAATCTGAGCTGAATAGATTTCGATGAATTGAACCAGGCGCTGGAAATTTTTCAAAGCATGGAGTTCTGTATTGAGGATGGTAATGCCTGTTTAAAGATTAACATCTGGCACTAGATTGACAAGACAACGTAAACCACATTATAGCTTCTACTCTCAGCACCTTGAAGACCCATTTTGTTGTTGACTGATACTTCTGTAACACCTATCTTTCATACAGAAAATTTCACAGACTTCCAGACCTTTGCTTGTAGACATGTACAGAAGAACTGCCTTAGTCTGGAAAGAGAGCTATGCAGTGAAAAGAGCTTAACTTACTTAAACGAGGGTTTCCTCCATCTCAGAGAAATCCTCTAACCCACCTAGCTATGGATTAAAACTGAGAAATGACACAGTTCCTCCAGGCTAATTTTGTCCTAAGGCCAGCATGGCAGACACATCTGGAGAGTACAATCACATGTGGCCCTGAAGCCAAGTTAAAGGATTGGCTTCTTTGCAGATCTTACAGTTGCAAGCTCTGTGCTGAGTTGCTTGGCATTTTCCAGACTCAAAAAAAATCTAGGTGTGTTCAGTAACATACATTTAGATAAATTTGTAAGTCCTAGAAAGAACTGTGAGTGTTGCAAATCTCGCCATAGATCCATTTCAGGATCCACACAGTCTGCTAATGCAATTCCATGATATATTTTTGTCTGAAATGTTATTATTTGTAAGACCGGACAGTATATGGTGGCACTTTATGGTTAATGGCATAGAAAATGTTCATTTTTTGAGTATCTGGCAACTCTCCTTAATTTTGGGTTTCCATCCTACAGGACCATTTTATCTGCTATGGCTGTCTGGAGATGTTCCTTTGAAGTTGGCAGAGACAACCAGCATCTAAAGCCATTGCTTGCTACCTGCTGCTTTTCCCTTCCTCCAGTAACTCTTAATCATTCTGTTTTCTCTGTCTTACTGTTGAGGACTTGGTGTAGCCTTAGGATTTTATCCATGGGTATGGTAGCCACATATACACAGCATCATTCTTGGTGTACAACTACAGTAGTTGTACTCGGTTCTGAGCTACTGTTTACAAGTATCTTTAAAAGAGAGGAAAACCTACAGGTAAAATATCAGAAGATTTTGAGAACATCATCTTATATGCGAAGCAGGATCTGGAGTTTTGTGTAGTTTTGAGATCTCCAGTATGAGAGAGGCATGGACATACCAGAGTGAGTGGTGAGTCTCCAAGGATGGTCAAGGGGCTGGAGAACATGAAGTATGAGCAGAAACAGAGAAGGGAAAGGGAGACCTTTCTGCTGTGTCCAGCAACCTAATCGAGAGTATAGAGAGGACAAACCAAGACTTCTTGGACTCCTTTGGCAATAGACACAAGTTGAAACAGAAGAAATTCTAATTAGATAGAAGGAGAAATGTTTTCACCATTAGGTGGATCACACAGGAACATGGACCCAGAGAGGTTTTGGAAACTCCATCTTTGGAGATATGCAAAACTCAACAAGTCCCTGTCTAGGCTGATCCAGCTGGACGTGCTCTGAACTGGTTTTTGGGCTAGAAGATTTCCATGGCGCCTTCTGACCCATACAGTTTTCTGTGATTGTATAAGAAAAAGTATCTTTATTAATTCAGTATTTACCAAGTGCAGGGTTACACTGTAATATACAAATACATAGAAAAGTGTTTTCCAGATTGAAGAGTTCATGCTCCAAATAAAACAAAGCCTTGTGTGTGTGTGTAGGGACTGGAGGTGCACTGAGGTGAGGTGATTTGCTGAGGTCCTACTGAAACTCAGTGATGGAACAAGAAAAAGAATTATCTCAGTCTCATTCTTTCCACTGTCTTGGTTCAGACCGTGGTGTACGCATAAAGCATTGTTAGGTTACACAGGATGGAAGGATTGCAAAATTAGGATTAGTGTTTTAGTTTTTTCACTTACAAAAGATATTTCTGTCTATGACATTTTGCAGCAGTTAAGGAAAAAGTCCCACTCACAGGACTGTAATATCCAGATAGACACCCTATCACTGTTACATGAGCTTTTTCTGCTGAAGATACAAAAACATTCTTTCTATTTCTGTAATTTCCTCTGATTACTCCAGAGCAGTTCCAGGCCAAGGGCTTCCAATCAGTTGCCTGTGAAATCCCTAAATGGGTATATTTAGGCAGTTCCAGTGTTACAGGATGTGAGAATAAGTTTGTTTGCAAAAGCTATTTGAACAAAGTAACTACCTGTATTCTCTCTCAATGGGCCGCAAGTTAAAATATAGTGTGAATACTGAATAACTAATTTCCAAGGAGATTCACAATGGCTTGCAAAAGACAGCAAATAAAAATGACCCCTTTTCATATAGGATGCATTCTGATCCACCCCACCTTTAATAATTAGAAACATAGTTTCACTGATACACTTTACAAAGCCATTCTGGGGATTCATGAATTTAAAAGAAAAAAAATAAACTAGATGTGAATAATTCATACTTAAATAGCTCTGGGCCAAGATATTGCTTCACTATTTCCAAGTATGCAGGTTTTATTATTCTCTTAAAGTATGAATAAAAACAAGGTTGTTTTATCACACTTGGACTAATCAATGATATGCCCGAAGCACAGTTGGCAGTAAATGATCCGTTTTAGTTTAAAACATTTTTTAAATCGATGTGTATTGTAAGGGAGCCATAAAAATCTTCAAATTAAAGGTTTTTGAGCCATAAAAACAAGTAATATATTTAAGGGCTTTTTAAGGCAGTAACGTTTCCAAGTAAATAGGAGATGGGCCAAGCAGTTCCCTCTGAATTACTGTTCATCAGGTTTTCACACTCTATTAAGGTAACCTTCATGAAATATTTCTACATTACCCTTCATGATGTAATTTGAATACATTAGAATTAATTTGCCAATAAACTGCAGGGAAAATATGGAATATGCTACCCCAAAAGCTTATGAACTCTCTCTGTTTAGCTTGGGTCACATTCACGAGCGTTTGCATTTGCAGGCAAAAAATGACTCCTGTGACTACAATGCTTTATTCAGGAGCGAGCTCTTCGCCCAGGGAGGGAAAGCAATGCCGTCTGTGGGACTG
Organism: Burhinus oedicnemus; assembly: GCA_008921705.1. NCBI lineage: Eukaryota > Metazoa > Chordata > Aves > Charadriiformes > Burhinidae > Burhinus > Burhinus oedicnemus. The sequence goes on from VFFE01007859.1 coordinate 2,728,432, forward strand.
TGCAGGGCTTCTAGTTTGTTCAATGAATGCAATACACTGCGAAACCAGTCAGTTAGTGCTGACTTCATAAGGTAGAGACAACTTCTTAAAAGCAGCCCTTTACTCACCCCAGGCAAGGTTCTCCATGGCTCTCTTGGCTAGCTAGCTTTCGACAAAGTGTGTTGTGGTGTCAACCCACCACTGAGTCCTCTTCCCTGTCTAATGCATGGCTTACATGCTGGAAAAGATCCAGAGTTGGCCCTTGGCTGTATGGATGAGTTTTAAGCAACGTGAGCTCACCCAATAACATCAGAAGGGCTGCAGGTGTGAAGTAAGATTTGCAGGGCAGTGTCCTTTAGGAGAGGGATTTTTGCCTTGTCCAGTTTGCTTCTCATCTCTGCCACCCACCTTTGATGCTAAGGATCTCACATGACAGCCAGGGAATCACCCGGGAACACAGAGGAGAGAAGTTACAAAGTTTTCTCATTCTTTACTTCCAACTCTCATTCATATTGCTGGCAGCTTCACTGTCTGCATTTCTAAAGAACCTCTCACCGTAGGTTTTAGTTCAAAGGCAATAGCTGTTCCATATGCGTTCACGTCAGACGTACCGTATTGAGGTTTGGAGAAAAGCCACTGAAGGCGAAACTATGCTTCCAGTGTTTATGCTCATTGCCTTTGGTTATAGTCAATGAGAGTGAATGGAAATACTGACAACAGGATGTAGTTCGCAGTGGAAAAACTAGCATGGAATATCTCATAATCCTCATAATTTTTATCACCTTTTTAAAATTCATGTAAAATATATGAGCTAAGTACGTCAAAAGATAAGTTCTTCTATTCCTCAGCATTTTATGCAAGCTAACTGGCAAAAAGCCCAGCCTAGCAGGAAATCTTTCTTACTAAACAGGACCAGAACTGGACATGTCCAAATATCAGGAGACAGAAATCCCATTTTGTACAACTTCCATACATTAGTGGAAATGAAAGCACAGAAAGCCTCAGAACCAGGACTATTCTCACAAGATTTCTGATTTATTTACAGACCCAGAATAGAACTGGAAGTCTCTCTTTCTACAGTACTTTTTCTACAGTACTCTTTCTTCCTACAGTACAACAAATTTCCATAGCATTGTGGTCTTGCAATCAAACTGTCGCAATCTCCCATTGTATGGAGATAGTGAAGACACGGCAAAGGTTTTTGGCAGCTGGTTGCCACTCTGTGTTTGAGATCTTCAAAGCCTAGATTTAGTCAGAGCCAAAGAGTTCAGGGATGGACTCACCAAACCAGAGCAAGTTGGCCTGTCTCACAGCTCTCTGAGCGTGCTGTAATTTACCAGCTTCCCTGAAAATCTGGGTTATACTGTTTGCCCAAGGTCCCACAGGAGATGGTGGTAGAATAGGCAGCTGAAACTTAAAGGAAATTAAGATTATGCTACCTTGGGCAGAACAAAGGTTTGGAAGTTGACTCTAGCTAAAATTTGAATGAAGAGGTGAGAAATGCTAAGAGTTACCCAGTCTACTGTTTTCCAGGATGGATTTGTGTGCACTGTCTGTCATTTCACCAATAGGTTTAAGAAGCTGGAAGGCTAAATTTTACTGTATTTGTACAGTTTTTTCCTCCCGCTGAAGGCAGAAAGAGAAGAGAAGATAGGACGTTCCACGCAACATTTGGAGATGTTGTAATGGGCCACAGAGTGAGGATCCTAGCTTTTAGACAGGTTAGTGGGAAATATCAAGGAAGCAGCTGGTGTGAATGTGTCTCCTGGCCAGTCTCACCTTGGTTTCTCTTCAGTATTCTCCTCCTATCGCCTCCCCAGCCCTAGCACTATCTGATTTTTGCATCTACAACCCTCATCTAGAGGATGTGAGGTGTGAGAAGATCTGTTTTGGATGATAATAAGTTTAAAAATAAATAAGGCTGTGCAATCAGAATAGAGAGCTAATTCTCTTATCCATTCTCTTGTTTCTCTGGCAGAAGAATCTTGGCACTATCTTGAAGCAACATATTATGTTTCCAATGGAAGGAAATAATTCCAGTAATTCTCAAGTAATCCCTCTATCCACTACTTCATTAATACTACAGGTCCTTAAAAAGAGACCCATCTAACTTTTTTTGGTCACTGAATAAAGAGGCAGGAAATTAGAGATTTTTTTCCTTTGAATTCCAGGAGACACTAACTCTTCACACTCACTGCCAGAAGTCCTGAGGAAAATTTCGAATTAATAAATAGCATTTATTCTTACTGAAAATTTTGCAGAAATATTTGGCACTAAAGCAAGACCAGTTTTAGATTCTTTACAGTAAAAGTTTAAAACGGAAAATCTGACGCATTCTTAAGATAAAATAACACAAATGGGATCACTATAATTTTCAGTTCTGATTATAGGTTATAAAATTGGTGCCAAATACCCATATATTTGTAAGCCTGCAGAAAACAATCTACAAAATGAAATATGGAGAACTGCTAAAGGAAAGTACAGGCAGCTGTAAATGTAGAAGATATAATGATAAAGCCAAACCTAAAATCAAGATACTGTTGATAACTAGTCAGAGAAATTTCACTCATACCCTATCAAATTGAATTTAATCACCGACAATTTTCATTATCTAAGAATACAGTGATTTATTTGTACACATTCTAAGACAAAAAGCTTTTCTAAGACGAGATTAATTTTGACAACATATATCAAGTGCTAAACAGGAAAGAAATTATAGGTGTTTTATATCCAAACTGAATAATATAAACCATAGAAATTCAGACTCAAGGTTACATCAAGGAGAAGGAACCAAGCTCTAAAATTTGTATGTGGAAATATTCATTAGTTTTGGTCACATGAAATGTAATCATTTTCTCATTGGAAAGGAACTGTTTTGTTCACAGTGAAGGTCAGAATACTAGAATTAAACACAGAGGAAAAAGGGAAACTAAGGAAAGTTGGTTAGCTTGAGTGTACTACAACTGCTAGAGATAATATAAACATATCTACAGCTTCATACTGAAGCAGATGACTGTGAGACTGCAAGAAGTCTGAACAGATCGATCTCTTCCCACTAGATTTCAAGTTCCTTTGTAACCATGTGCAGTTGGAGTTTGCAGGAGGTTTGTTGAGGCAAAAAAATAAAAACATGGAGCTATTAAAAGATAGAGACCTGACCTCTTTGTGGGCAGAAACAGCACAGTAAACTGCTAATGCAAATTTCTGGTATTACTAATAAATTGAGACAAATAACCTCCCAAGTGTAATAAGACACATAACAAAATGTAAGGAGAGGAAATTTTTCCAGTGTGAATTAACAACAATTAAGCATATGATTTTGAGCAAAACTCTCTCTGGATTGCAACTGTCCATGACACGGTCGTGACTGCTTGTGTTTCCTCAGGACTGACACATTTGCATTTCTTGTTTTTCTTCTGTCAGTCTGCAATTTCATTTCAGGCTTAGCAATGAGCATCCTTAAAAAGTGATAGCTGCAGGAGTGTGGGCATAGAAAGGTGACTCATAATCTTTATAACATTGTAACTTCTTTGCTTAAGAAACTAAGCAGTTCAGGAGCTAATAGCTAAGGAACTATGCAGCTGAACGGGCTTCTTAATTAGAGTAATCAATAGAAAATACAGACCTGAAAATAGTATGAGGACCATAGGATGTATGGTCAGCTGTTTCTCCCTATGTGATAGCTGAGCTGAGGTTTGTATCACTGAATTGAAATTACTAAGGTCTCTGTGGGGTAATTTTCCATGCGTAGGTCCTGCACAGTGTCTGTTTTTCACTGATATGAATTCTCCTTCCTGAACCTTCCCCCACCCTAAAAGCCCATTTCCAAAATGTCCATTTCTTCCTGCCTGCCTGCTTGCCTGACTGTGACTGCTTGTGGATCCTGTTTGTAGAAGCACTGTACACTGAAATTCATAAGCAAAATATGTCTTTTAATAGCTGCAATTATTACAGAGCTGTGACCTCTGGTGGGGCTCTTCAGCTGAAAGTTTTAGAAGTTTCCAAACAGTCGAGTTAACCTCAAAATGTTGTGTCTGATAGGTAAATGTAATCGCACCATTTTACAGGGTAAAATAGAAGTACCAAGAAAAGAAACCTCATGATTCTGAATTTAAGCACTTGAAAGGTTGTGTTGGCATCTGACGAGGTGTGCTTTCTTTTTTTTTGGAAGCAGAATCGGGCTTGTGGCTCCAGCACACTTCATTAAGAAGGTCTTCACATTTTCATTGGAAGGTGAGGATGCCCGTCAGCTGCTAGCATAAATGCATCTTATTTATTTTACTAAATGTGGATGTAGCTGCTTAATATCAGATCTTCAAATAGTCTTGAAGGGAATTGCCCAAGGTCATTCAATGCCTTTGGAAAAGACCTCAAGCATTTTCACTCACTTCACTCCAAAATGCAATGAGCTAAGTGAATTGCTTCTGTTTGGGAGCCAGAAGGTCATGCATAGAGAAATTTCCTCCTGAGCAAAGCCACCAAAAAATGAAGTGTGCACACAGACCTGGAGACTGGCCTTTTTGGTTTTCACTGCCCAGCTTTGAGGCTGCAAGCTTCTTCATAGAAATGATGCAATTCCAAAAATACCTCCGCACTTGGTTGGCACAGTATGTTTAGTGACTCACTTTTTCAATACATATGAAAATGCTGTTAGCTAAGGAGAAGCCCGGAACTTTTAATCTTTTTTTTTTAAATAGTAGTTTGGGGAAACTTTCTGTTATAACTTTTAACCTTGGTTATTTTTCAGAAAGAAGAATTTGAGATTTAAGTACTAGTTCTGTATCTTAGACCAGTCTGAAACCCTGGATATCCTTCTCTCTCTCTTCTGTGTCATTTAACCTATGGAATAGGCTTCCTGTTTCTTGAATATAGCTGTAAAACATGTCCTTTCCAGACCTTTTCCAGTGATCGCTACATACACAGGGTCTCTCCTTCTCTTTTTATGGTTGTAGAGAAGGCAAAAGAAGACTTCAAAGCAAAGAACAGGGGATTTTGTGATCACTGTGGGGTAGGTGATGCCCCACATCTGGAAGACCCAGATGCAGTGCAAAAAGGGGTGGCTGGAAGAGGGTGGAGATCCTCCTCTGCATGTCAGAAGTTCAGCTGAGCTGTTATTGTGGCTGAAGAGGGCATCAGGGTGGCATGCTGTGGGGTTGTTTAATAACTAGTCAGCAGATCTGGACTTGAAGATGATCTTAAGGTCCATCCTAAACACCAGGGGAAGCTTATCCTCCCTGTGTTTATGATTTCATTAGGTTGTAATTAACCGAACAAGGAACAAAGAGAAAAAAGTTTCTGTTTATTAGATTTGGGGCACTAAAGCAAAGTGCTTGCATACTACCTACCAAACTTTATCTGTTGGCCTGAAAAGAAACATCTGTTGCTCTCAGAGACCCACAAACTTTGTGGCGTGGCAGCTGGGACACCACATACCTCACTCTGGCAGCAAAAATACTGGTAAGAGGCAAGAAATGCCAACCTTTAGATCTAGGCAAAGTGTGAGCAGCCAATGCTAACCCACCCTGGAGGGAGAGGTGTGAAAAGCTTTTAGACAAAGCTCCCCAAATTCCAGATCTCTGGGATTAATTTGTCATGTATTGTCTCTACCGGAGACCCAGAAACAAGTGAAAGACAGTGATGAATACTCCCAATATGTGATTTTTTATGGCGCTTTAAAAAGTGTTGTAATCATCAGAAGTTTTTATGCATTCTAGAAGGATTAAGTTTAGGAACATAATTAAGATTGTGACCTCCAAAAGCTATGCATAGGGGAGGGCTGTGCTTGGTGTGGTTGGGTTTTGTGTATGTACTTCATCCCATTGAATGCAGGAGTGGAGACCAGGGCATTGCCAGACGCCTACTTGATAAAAATATTAACAGATTAAAAAAAAAGAGGGGGACTTCTGAATTAAAATATAAAAAAGAATGAGAAGAGAGTATTTTCATCTTGGAAAAGGAGGAGGGAAATCGCTCAGAGTGGAGTTTCCGAGACGGGCAAGGCAGGCTCAGCTTACCAAGTTAGTTTTGGAGGACGATCTTGAAAAGTAACACTCAGGAAGTGAACTGTTGCTGAATTTTGCTCTCAGCTTGCACAGCTGGGTGCCGGGGGAAATCCTAAATGACATTTAGGGGAGGAGACTGGTTTCTGTGTTCTCTATGGGACTTGTTTCCAACTTTATCGTCATGTATTTCACTGTTGATTCACTGGGATGAAACTTTTTCATCTTTAAGCTGCCTGATGATAAGAATAGTTAGAAATGGATCTCAGAAGCACAAGGCACATTTTTTTTTTCCTATGGGAGTAATGAATACAAGATATATAATAATGAAGCCTTCAGGAGCTTCTGCTCTTGCTGACATCTAGGCAATCTGAACTGGAAGGATCTGTTTGGAGATGATTTCAGGTACCACAATGTGATGGTATATCTTTCTAAGTACATAAATATAAGACCATGATTTCCTGCAGTGGGTGGTAGCCAGTACCTCTTTGGCAAAGTTTATGTGGTGGAGAGAGATCCCCAAAACCTGCGTAACTTCAAATCATCGTAGTTAGTACCTGCAGAGTCTAATACTATCGGCAACAGCTGCTGCTGCTGTTTTTCTTTCTTTACCCACCAAATTCTTGCTAAAACAAAACTTATATTAAACTACCCTGAGCTCTTTGGACTTGAGCTGTTCTCCAAAGTCATTATGAGTGTTGCCCAGCTCAGTTCACTCCTTGACATAGCCTTTATTTAGCTCCTGCCAAAATTAACTCTGTTTAATTTTCTGCAAATCACAGTACTACATCTGAGTTTTTTGGGACCCTGTTTCTTTACACTTCTTCCAAAGTCTGGGTCCGCACTGTGGTTCTCTACCAAGAAAAAGGAGACAGATGTTAGATGAAAGGTACTCTAGAGAAAAAAATTTAAAGGACGATGGATATCAAAAGATGAGAGAGCATTTCTGAGAGCAATTGGGCAACTGAACTCAAGAATGATACAATCTTAAAAAAATGCACCTTCTGTTTTCAGTTATAAAGAAACAAAACTGGTAACCTTATTTTGAACTTTTTTTGTTTTTATACTTAGACGTGTTATGTTTAGGGGAGGAAGAGAAAAGTGATTTTATCTCCAGCAAGATGCCATGTATTTCATACAATACTTTCCTGTTTATTCTTCTTTACATTTTTTTTTTATATTTTAATTTTTGGGTTGCTCATACAAATGATCTGAAAGGAAATATTCTCCAACAAATCTCAGCTGTGCCTCTAGTTCCTAGCATTTTAAAAAGAAAGATCCTCTGTCTTGTATATTTACATAAAGCCTGAATGCCAGATTTGGAAGATGTAATAAAAATATGTTTTTCTGGGATTTGTTCTTAGGGAAAGAGAATTCCCCATGACCAAAAATACTCCAGTAATAAGCATTTGCTCTGTGCTGGCACCACTATGACCTTAAATTATGAGCTTGCCCCCATTTGTAGCCAGTTTCCCCTCTTTAAATGTACAGGTAAGTCATTTGTAAATATCATAACTAAATCTGGAAGTGTAATTTAGTGACTCTATTTGAGGATTAAGAAGAATAACATTACTTAGAACCATATGTAATCTTTTCTGTTTTGTTTAATTTAGTTTCCACGCTATGCATGCCTTATCTTACAGTCATTCTTCACTCCAGCTGACTTGATATACTTGCAATGCAGTTGATAATACCGTCAGAAAAATAGCTAAATGTTCATTTCTTTGCAAAACAAAACATATATACTGTGAAGTGCATTGACATGACATTAGTGACGTGGGATCATTGTCCCTAGGAAGGAAAAAGCTTGCTAGATCACACTGTTCATTTTCCAACTAGAGAAGATTTAAAACTGTAGAGAGGAGGTATTGGATTTTACACTTGATCATACTAACTGGTGTTATGAAACACTTGGAGCAACACTCTAGTTTCCTTTACCAAGAATGCCAGAGAATTGAAATTCTCTACTGAATATAGTCTATGTCATGGTGTTTATTTCATTAAGGTCTTATTCATGTATATTTTTTTTTCAGTGGGTCTGCCCCCCAGGTGTTGTGGGTATCTGATGTTTGATTATTGTGCCAGAGTGACAATTGCTGATTAATTTGTATGTATTATTCTTCGTTACAATCCTCACAAGCTCTATTCTTGCTGGGCCCACCCTGTGGTCCCTTATGGCAGTTGAATTCACACCTTCTTACTTCCTCCAGACGGTAGGAATGGTGAAATAATATTAAAGTCCTGAGTAGCTGTTTTTGAAGTTATTCCAACTGCTTTTTGAATCAAAAGTCTTAAATTGTAGCCTTACTTCTTATTCTTTTTCATGAAAGCCTATCCATTTCCATATGAACATATTGTACTGTCAACAAACATAATTCTTTGTCATATACTTAGAAGCAATGTGGGGCAGACCCTCACCTGGTGTAAATACTCATAATTCCATTGATTGTGTAGTGCTATTTGGGATTTGAGTGAAATTTTGCAGAGGACAGCTTCACCCTTTGCTGAGTGTAGAGTCGAGACAGACACATGAGAGGAAGTGCCTGAAAGATTACCATGAACTGGGCAGAGCAAGGACATCTCCTAAAATAGTGGTGTCCCATGTCATCGACAGCTGGCTTTGGAAAATCTGAGAACTAGGTAAAAGGAAGACTTTGGAAAACAGGCTCTGGAGCTCAGCAGAGCTGACACAAAGCCATTCCCAGCATTCCTTACCTCCCAAAACGCGCCTTTAGGAGTCTAATCCAATGCCGAGAAACAAATAGCCATACACAAATAAATCCTCTGGCACAGCAGGGGCTAAGGAACAGAAATAGCTGTGTCTCAGTTACAAGAAGGATAGATCCTCAGCCAGCAGTGGCCCCCAACCCAGAAGACAAATTAAATGCAGAGAGACAAAAATGAAAAAGAGAGAACAATGTTTCACTGGGCGAAAAAAAGGATCGACCATCAAAAAACAGCTGTAAGAAAAATGACTGGGAAACATATACACATGCATGCATGTGCACACACATTGATATATGGGACCAGTTTCATAGTAGAATGCGAAATATATATAAAAAAAGAATTTCTTAGAAAGTTTCAGCCCAATTTAAAGTTCAGTTATCAATTGGCCATTTTCCACAGTAACATCAAAAAGAGATTCTTTCTGATCTAAAATCCATCATTTTTCTTATTATTTCTTGTGTTTATCTCCTTGATGTCTTCACCTCCCTTACATTAAAATCAGAAGGAAGACTCATGTTTCTTTTGGAAAGAGGTGAATCCAGATTCATGTTTTCAAGTGGTCATGAAACATAACCATGTACCTGTAGTCGAGTCCAAGACTTTTAAGAACCTTCACTATTATTGACAAAGGAAAAAATATGATATAGAAAAAGGCCATGTATCTCATTCTTGAATCAAGAGAACTGTAATCAGGATTGCTATAGTCTTGCTGTATCTGGAAAGCAATTTGATAGACACTGGTCATTGTGCAGCTAGTGTAAAAATTGTACCAGTAATTTTACACTCTTACAAAATGTGGAAAATTGTGCTGGTAGAACTGGAAGTGAGACTGCTATATAGTTAAGTGTCAGAGTGAATTATCTGGTGGTCTATAGTAAAATTAGTTTTAATTAAATTTAATTCTGACAATAGAAATTGATTGTTTCACTGGCCACAGGACTGAAGAGTACGTTATAAGGACATCTAATCAACAGCAGTTCTAACACCAGAATTGGCATATGGGAAACATTTGTCGACACGTAATTAGGACTTGATCCAACCCTCATTGAAATAAATTTTCCATAGACTTTAATAAGACATACCTTAAACTCCGGACACCACAGTTCACAATAATGTAGTATCTCTGCTTTTGAATTTGGCACCAGACTGAATTCTGTAATTTAGCTTGCAAATTTGCTACAGGGAGGGACCTTATCCATATGACGTGGTACGACAGCTACAAAACAGCTGCTATCAGCTTCAACAAATTGTAGTTTTATAAGCTGGGAAAAGAGTTTGTCATGGTCGATTGTTATATTAAAGTAGATACAAGTTCAGAAAGCATAGCAAAAAGATAACTGCTTAGTAAAAACAGCACTGAAGCTCTTTGGTTTCCTACCTGTGCAAAAAAGCAGCAGTTTCAATGACTGAATAGATACTCCGAGAAAACTATTCAAAGCTATTCATATGGCATAAAAATTCAAAAGACTTTGAAGTTTTTTATATTCCTCATTCTCACAGTAATCAGTAGCTTAGTAATCAATAGATAAATCACTTGAATCAGTGGGAAGGGAGAGATCTCTTTTATAATATTAATTTGGTCCAAGTTTAAAAAAGGACTTATTTTAAATAAATGTACCTAGTGTGCAATCCACATCTCTGGGAATATAATAATTGTATTTGGGAATTCTTTGCAGTTCTTCGGTAGGCTTGGCCATTTGTCCAAGCTCAGCCTTTAAGTCAGTGCATGTCATACTGCGATGCATGGAAATAGGTATCTGCAGAAAAAATGGCTTCACTTTTTTCTAGGCCACCTACAACTACATCCTTCAGAAAGTCAAGGCATTTTCACAGCACTTAAACATCTGTTCTGTGACTGACACTAGCTGCCTAATTTTATTAATGTTATTCAATGATGATATTTTGGCATATGTCCTCTCAAGCTATTAAAATGGCAATTGCTGGAGGCAGCAGCCACACAGGCTGACCAACAGGAAAGGTTTGCAGTGCAGATGTCTACAGCCGAGCCAGAGGTAATGGCTTTTTTGTAGCCAGTGGGGAGAAATGGACACTTTTAGGTTGTGATTCATCTCACCCTACATTAGGCATCTAAAATAAGGCAGGTGAACTCAGACTTAAAATTGTCTAGTGACATAAAAGAAACTGAAGGTGACCAGCTCTGACATGGGCCTTCACACTGTAGGTATGTACAGTTAAGTGAGATGAATCTTGCCCTGCTGGAGGGATTTTGACCTGGCAGCACTTAGTATCTCCCTCTGATGCCAAGCAACCAACTGTAGTGCAATAATATTATATATAAAATTGCGTCTAATATTTTTCATACAGGGAGAAGCTTTTAATTTACTTTCTGGCCTCATGACCTGTTGTATGTTTGAGTCACCAATAAAATCTCCCTTACTGCAAACAAGTGCATTTTTGAGGTCGTAAGAAAAAGTGTATTATTAATTCATCATTTGTAAAAAATATGCCTGTAAATAAGGATAACACTAACAATTGCTGCTGTCTCTTTAAATGACTTATTTACCAAAACTCCAAATAATTTAAACCATTTGCCTGTCCCAGGGACTGAGTAATGCATGTAGAATTACCAGTTTAGTCTTACCTCGACATGTGTTGAATGATGAATAATATGTTTTTATTCTACAGTCATGGTGCAGAAAAAATTTGTGCGTGCTGACATCCATGCTGCTGCCTCAGGATACCAACAGAATCTGAAGAAGTTAGTTTAGAGCTGGGTATTTTGGTACTGTCCTTTAGCTACTTCTGCAATGAAATGTAGAGACACTTTAGGGAGAACAGGGTATCTGGGTGTAGCCATATTAAAAAGGTGGCTCAAATTTATACTTTTCATGGAGCGGCAAGGAATGTTGAGTGATGGTAATTGCAAACTAAAATATTGCATCTTGAGAAAAAAACCACAAGGGAAATATTCTTGAGCCATTTAAAACTTGATTGGAAGAAAAACCTTTTTGCTAAGGACAATCAGGTCTCTTGCAAAACTCCAGAGTGAATAGATTTGTGATTACTGGGCACAGCCAGTGAGAATATGCAAAAGTCCTCTCTTTAAGTGAAGAACAGATGATCACGTTCAAGCCTACTGGGCCGAAGTGTTTCTTATTCATGTTAGTGTCAGGCTGCTTATAGGATGTCTTGAAAATAACCATACTGTGCTTATGAAGAGTCAAACCTCCTATACCTACTGGTGGATTGGCCTGTGCCTAATTTGTCTAGGCTCTATGAATAAATTATGATCCATGCTCAGGCTGGCTTCTTCAAGAGCACTTTGAAGTTAAGACCATACATAGTTCTCACATATATAGATAGAAGATGAATTTGAGCTTGAGAATGGGCTACAGCCACATTTGGCTGTCATTGTCACTGCGAATGTGCTCCATAATGTGGGTGATGCCCCAATACCCACAAGGATTTTCCAGGACTTGCCTTGATGCTCTGGGATTTGGGCTTTCCCTCTAGATGTTGTGCTGCCATCTGATGAGCAGGTGTTCTGCACATGAGAAATGGCAGCAGCTAAATGAGCTTTGCAGGGGTTAATGGTATTTTTAATAGACCTGCCTCCTATCTGGGTGCCTGAGAAGAAAAATCTACAGGAACTCAAGAATTAATTACCTCTGATGCTGAGAAGAAGTGGAATTGAAAGGGTGATCCCAGAGAAGGGAGTAGAAAGATCTAATTAATAGATTGTAAAGCTAAAAAATACTACTGTGACCATCTGATTCCATGTAGCAGAGGTCATAGGTCTTCCCTGAATTAATTTTTACTCGAACTTGACCATTTCTTTTTAAAAGCCATCCAATGTTGATTTATAAGTTGCTAGTGATGGAAAATCTTGCAGACATCTTTAAGCTGTGCCAGTGATTAATCATCTTCACTGTTGGAAAAAAAAAAAAAAGGCATAGCTTTATTTTTGGTCTGAATTTTTCTGATTTCAACTTCCATGAATCTCAACTGTGAGTTGTTACAGAACATATTGAGTCAATTTCCATTCTTTTGCTCCTCTTCCAGCAAAAGATATGGTTCTGTTTTACTTGGTTCTACATTATTTTAAGGTCATTGAGAGAGAGAAAATGAGAGAGAGAAAAAAGGAAAGAAAGAAAGAAACCAATGGTCAGTGCCAGTATGAGACTTGGAATTTCTTGCTCTGACACTCTCCACTTCACCAAGCTGACAGAAATATTTCAGAGCCATGTTTGGGAAAGGTGTTAAGCACTTGACGATGCAGTAGGCATGCAGGGAGCATTTAAAAGCACCTCTGCACCCAGCTCCTTGTGTTTCTCATGGAGCTAGGCACTTCTGAAGACCCAATAACAATGCTTTGGTACTGAAAAGTTCTCCCTCCCCTTTTCCCTGTGCAACCTTTAATATCTCTGCCTTAGTTGCCCAAGGAAAATCTATGTAGAAATGGAGAAGAATGTTGTAAGGTTAAACATTACAAGACTAGGAGGTGTCCATGTGCAGGAGGAAAGGGGACCACATGAGTATGTAAGATAGATGTGAATGTTGACTGGTAACTGTGCATAGGAAGGATCACTTCCATATCGTACTTCTGCCTGGGAATCTCTGAAACCCATAGCTTTTTCTGAGCTGTTGTAACCTTCTGCTCAACCATCCATTTCTTTTCTGAATATCCCAAGGAAAGAATATAATCACAACCTGCTGATCCATACCATGGATTTGGGATCTGCTCCATGACCCTCTGAAGTTGGCAGAAAGGCACTTCTGGATGGCAATAGGCCCTGGGTGGCCCTTTCCCCTGTGGCATCCCCCAACGTCCTCCCACTGAAGTATGCTTCTTGCAGCTAATCATTGGGGCAGTCTAAGTTTCTTGGCTGGCTGGTGAGTATTTGAACTCCAGTTCTCATTCTTGGGACCCACAGCCGTAATTTTCTTATGGTAGCAATGCCAAGTCTAAAGACAGCATAATTGATGTGACTATTTTCCAGCTGGTCTCAATGAAATGAGCTCAGGTGTGACCAGATTGTTCCAGTCAGGTTTGCTGATTTTGTCTCTCTTTCTGTTGTCCTCTTTTTCTCTCTTTCTCTTTTTTTCTCTTTTTTCCCTCTCTATCATTCTTTTGGGAAGGATAACCTTGCTCTTGGATTTGAAGAATTAATTTGTTGATTCTCTTTAATGAAGTTCCAGTTCTTCCGGTGAGAAAAAAGGACTGTAATATTTAATTGAGATTTTGTGATTCTAAGAATTGTTTTTTTGAATAATCTGATACTGTATTTTCCTATTTAATTACCAGAACTGAATCTGAAATGCAGAAGTGCATGTGACAACTAGATGCTGAAAGTTCTCAGAAAGGAAGAATTTTGGTAGGAAAGACAGAAATTATTTAGAACAAGAAGACATTAGTATGGACCTGGTAAAGATCCAGCATGAATGGGGATTAGCAATTAAGATAATTTCTTGTGTTTTCCTCTTCAATTTTCGCTCTGAAGGAAATGCTGCTTTTATAGCATTTAGCTCAGCTGTTTCATTTATCTGTGTTGTGCTGCAATGATAAAAATAAGGAAAAGGATGTTTCAGACTTTTTTTTTTGCCAACTCTTTTTGTTCTGAACTGCCTTTGATTATGAAGTGGAACAAATTATTGATTTTTGACTACTCAGGATTATCAAAAAGAGTGCGTTTGTGCTGTTTCTTGTCATATATTTTAAACACAAATAAGTTTTAGTGGTATTTTATGGAGAAAATTTTTGGGCCCAACTGCCAGTTCCTATGCACTCAAAGGCATCTGAAATCCTGCTTACTCTTCTTAGTCTCTCTTGATTACACAGGAAAAGGTCCTGTTTTTCTTTAATGGGAGGCTTGCCTGGGAATTGGCTTCAGGATGCAGGTCTGTCTTTTTATTCAGCTCTCGGTTGGAGTCCAGTTGACTAATATTGCAAGATAGTATTAATACTTTGCTGTCAGAACTTGTCAATCCAGAGAAAGCAAGTCTGACTCAGTGGAAAATATCCCCATGAGAAAGAGACTTTCACAACTGCCTATCTGAATGCATGGAAAGATAAATACTACGCTTCAGACTTTCCCTCTAGAGAGAGACTGTTCTTCAGGAAAAGTCAAAACAGACACATGCTCGAAGTAGGCTCAACGGATTTTACAAGATATGACATAAACGACAAAGAATTTCTAGCAGTGGCTCTCTGCAGACAGATTTATGGAAGATCGAAGGCTTGAGGATTAAACTCTCTGTTGGCTGGGGTGAGACAACCTGGTTATTCTGTCCAGCTGGAAAAGAGACTAGTAGCAAGGTCCATCTCAAGAAAATGAATCTATTTAAATGGTGCAATGCTGTCTTCAGCTGGCAGTGCCGGGGTGACAGTGAACATAAACACTCAAGGGTTGTGGCCTGCATTGATATCCTTAAGACAACAACAAGAGGCATGAGGAAAATGGTACGAGGTGTTAAATTCATCACCTCAGAAACTGAACAAAGTGAACAAAAAGCAAATTGAAGGGATGACTTTGTATAGCAGGGAGCTATGCAACTATAGGCCATCAGCAAGATGCATCCAATATGTGAAATGAAGATTAATGCTACATTTAACCCAATTAAATATTTTTTATATGAAAATACACTGGGAGAAATATACCTCAGAAATTCTCACTGCTAAAATTGTGGTTTATATTCCATACACTGCTGGTTTTTATTTTGCATTCTCACTGAAAGTCACAGATCCAAACAGATCTCTGCTGGCATCCAGAAGATTTGTGTGGAGAACCAAGGAGTTGGAAGGATAGCATGGGAAAAATTATGTGAGCAAAAATAAATGGGAAAAAAATCAGTATAATGGCATTTTAAAAAGATGCAGATGAACCTTAACTTCAGATTACATACTTTTTTTTTTTATTTATATAAAAAAAACACCCTGAAAAACATGAAGATAATTATTTGTACAATTTCTTTTTAGGTGTCACCTGACAGAATGTCTAAAATATAATTAATTCATGGATGCAGAACCAGAAGATGCTAAAGAGAAACACATTTTCTTAAAAGTAATGCTGAAGGTCATGTCCTGAATATCTTTGCATGTCTGTTTCTTTCTTGCACAAATGTGGGCAGAACTGACCCAGGTCAATACTGGGATGTTGATATTGAAAAGTTTTGTCTTATTTTTGCTTTTGTGAGTACTTCTGATGGCTTCTGTGTAGCTATGTCCACAGCTGTCGAGGGCAGTAAATCTGTTGTCTTGCTCCAAACTGCGCACCTTTCTAAATACATATGAAAGTTACAAGGATCCACCAAACTAGCTCTCTGTTCTCCCTGATGTTCCCCTCCTATACATTCCCCAGTAGGAACCGTTTCTCTAAGGATGATCCTCGGAGGCCGCTTAAGAGTAGTACCACCATGGTGATGTAATCTGTACTTTTTTCTCTGGCTTATTTCTATGGTGGCAGTAGTAAAGGTAATGTGCATAGTCCTACCTACTCTCCCTCAGTCTTTCCCTCTGTGTCCCAGGGGACAGTCTGGCCCAAGGTGTGTTTCCATTTGGCCAGTTGCCTTTACCGCATAGGAGATGAAGAACTGCAGATTGATGGAAGAGCTGAACTTCTTTTGGGTAAGCTTATAAACTTTTACAGTGATCAGGGCTGCTATTGTTTTGAGGGCTCAGGTACCTCTAAGTACCACCAACCTCTAAGGTATCACCATACCTCTAAGGTATGGAGAGTTACTGCTGCAGGGGGTTGGGAGGGCAGCCTAAACCCAATTGTTTTCATTCGTTGCTGCTGGGATTGGACTGTCCTAATGATGTGGAAAAGGGAGAAGTCCCCAGGTCAACTTTCTGTATAGCAACAGGGAAATACGTGCAGGATTTCCTCCATGTGCTTATCTATGGGGAATGATGTGGAATAAATATAATGAGTAATTGTTCTTTTGAAAATAATTTAGAGAACTTAATTGAAATCTTTTGCTGTTACCTTCTGCTCTTCACCAATAAACCCCAAAGTACCTGATGAAAAAAAATCAGTATTATTATCCCCATTTTATAATGCAAATACCAATGTCTGAGTATCATATGTGCTAGAGTCTATAATTTCTTCAGCTGGAGTAGAGGACTGTGTTGCTTCAGAAAACTGAGTCCAGCATTATTTAACCAAGGCCAAAGACAAGTCACAAGCTGGTTTAGGTTTATAATAAAAATTCCCTGGTTTTCAACCCTTTGCTCATTCCACTCAACCATATTGGCTCTCTGAAGTGCTAGCAGTGCGGAAGGAAGAAGATGCTTTATGATCCTTGATGACTATAATGTAGCAAATAAAGCTCTAGGGTGCTTTCAAACTCACAGCGATCTTGTGGGGTGGAAAATCAATCATGCTGCAGCTACTGGAGAATATATTTTTTTTACATTAGCTGCTTGGGTCTTTTTCCAAACCAGAAGATGATAAAGCGCTTCCCACTACTGGATGAAGACAAAAGACAGTGTCTTCAACACAAGCAGTAAAATAAGCTGAGTAAGCTTGTTTGGACTCCTGGTTACTAGTCTAATTCTTTTACAATCATTTTTGGCTCAAGAAATAAGAACGATTTGCAAAATAAACAGTGTTGCTTTTTTTTAAATGCCCCAGTCAGATTGTTGCAAATATTGGATCTGAAATACTTGATCTAGTCTTTCAAACTTAGCTGCCAATCTTTCCTTACTACAGAATGTTGGTATATTCTGTATAGATGTATACAGTGCAAAGTGCTTAGAAATTGTTCCCTGCAGTCAATATGTATCAGTAGATGCAGCTAAAATAAAACACAGACAGTGGTTTGAGGTTTCTTGACAATCCCAATATTCCTACTGAAAAAAATCTTAGTCAGCTTTGTTTTTTCCACTGCTTTCTCATGGACCAATTTTTTCTTCTTACATCAGAGATCTTTCCAGAGATCACTTTCAAACTGGAAATACTGAGGGGGGTGGGTGGGTGGTGGGGGGTGTGTGTGTGTCCCCCTTTAGGGTCCCAGATTCACTATGTGTGGGGTAATTCACAAATGCTCCAGGTTCATACTCACAGTGTTTCTTTTCCAACTGAAAGCTTGCCCTTATCTAAATAAGGCCATCTGGGGTTTCCAATATGGTTATAGTCTCCTTGTAAGCCTGTAACATTCCCCTTTTCATAGGCTCCAGCAGCCCCTTAGCACTGGGATTTCATGTGCTTGGAGCAAGGTCAAGCTTAGCCTTTTCCACCTTGGTGTTGTTACATCACTGCAGCAGGGGTAAAAAAGTGGAAATCATGTAGTTGTCATAGCAGCTCTCTGGTTTTGCAGTGCTGCCACCCCTTCATCACATTGCACCTCTGTCACCTTCTTGTAACCTGTAAATCAAAACCTAGGTCAAAACCTAATACTGAACTTGGAAGGGAGGATAATTTTCTTTGACTAGCACCTGCCTTCAACTTAACCGAGTACTTTTTCTTAGGACGAAATGGAGCCCTGTCGCAAAACAATTGGTATTTACTTGTTCTTTGAATTTCAGCAATGGAAGAATCTTTCTACCTTAATTAAAATTCTAGGATTAGGACTCTGTAGTAACTAATGATTTTCTGGTTTAATTTCAATCTGTCAATCTCAAGAAAGTGCTGCACATCATCATCTCTCTCCACTCTCTGGCACCAGACCACTTCCACTGCAGGCTCCTGTTAAGGGGGAAAACTGGAAGTTCAACAAGAAAAACAAAATAGGAGGAAACAAATGACCATGAAATGAAAGAAGTACTGAAAAAACCACACTCAGAAAAGCCTGTTGGTCATTATTAGGTTTTTCAGCTCTTGTGCAAAGCTGCAGCGTTTGCTCAAGTGCGCTGAGGAGCTGTGTGCAGGGGAAAGGTCAGGAATAGTTGTGAGGGTTGGCACCCACAGAGTTACAAAGGTTGTCATGAAATATTTCGTCTTGCAGGCAGCTGTTTCCTGACATAAACTGGGCACAATCCTCGTTAGCCCACTGCTTTACCACAAATTTAATTTGGAGACTCATCAAATACCTCAGCAAGAGGAGAAAGCTAAATTGTTAAAAGAATATTTTTTATGATAAATTTATGTTTTTGTAACATATGGATGCAGAACAAGAACTCAGGATGCATTTTATTATGGATTTTGCGAAAATTAGTAAAAACAATTCAAACTGCCTAAAATGTTACAGTGGTCTCTGAATTGCTACTACCAGGCTTACTTTCACTATATATCAGAGCCTTTATGCTTCTCAGAAGTGCAAATAGTCTTTGAAGTTGAATAAAGAGCCTGTATCTCATTGTCATAGCTGAATTTTTGACTAAGAAGTAAGCACAGTCTAAATGCGGACCCTTATCCATGGGCTTATGGCTACCATTGTTTATTCCCATTTATTAAGGAAGTATAAGCGAGTCACACGAAAGACTCTGACCCAGTGCCTGCTTATTTGGGCATCCTCTTTCATTGTGGCATCTGACCCACTAAGTATTCAAAACTAGATAGAACTGTAATATTCTCACTTAACTCTTCATCTACTCAAGCAAATGTGGTTGCTTTCACAAGCGTGTTCCTGCTTGAGTTCTTGTTGGGGTAAGTTCCCAGCTGTGCACACTCCCTGAAGAGTTTCCAGTCCTCCCTAGGAAGTGGTTCCCCCATTCACTGGTGTTTCCACAGAAAAGTGGATGTCCTTGGACAGCCGCTAATGGGGAGGGAAGGAACTGCTAATTAGAGTGAAACCCAGGGAGGACTTCGAGCGTCAAGATAATATTCTGTCTATTCAGTGCAGGGCAGGGAGAAAGTGCAGAGGGTGAAAGGCTCATGTGGCTCCTGTGGTGACTTCTGCTGCTGTCTCAACTGTTTAAAAAAACCCCAACAAACAGGTTTCAGGGATAGAGCTGTGATAGGAAAGCTTATGGGAGAGTAAAAAACCTTTCCTCGATAAGCGTGGGTCAGTATCTGGTCTCGTGCATTCCAGATGCAAATCACAGGGTTTTATGCTGTCATTAAATGAACTTCCAGAAGCACGAGGAGCACAGAGGGCCTGAAGAGATGCTTAACAACCTGAGGATGGATGCCTAAATATTAGATAATGCTGTGGAAAGTATTTGTTTTGCCTGAAATGTATCTCATTAGCATCTGATGAAATGATCTTCTCTACAGCCCAGAGTTTTAGGTGCTTTCCTTCCAGGTATATACTGAAAATATAGACAATGATATTGTGATGTGAGGCAGAGAGAAACTCAAGCAGCAGTGTGTACTGCTGTCCTCCTGGTCCCATCCTCGTGGTATCTGTCTGTCTCTTCTCTTTACTCTCTACAGATGTTGTATAATGCTGGAGATGGGATTGTGGTTGAATGGAGTTTGCCACTAAGGGCTCTGGAGAACTGAAAGGAAGGATCCGAGACATTGCAGGACATCTTTTTTAATTTCTGCTGTCTCCTGGTGGTGAAGTAAAGTACAATGCCAGTAAATAACAAGATTCTGCAATAATTTGTCCTTCAGTGACACAGAACTTTTACTTCAAAGTTGCTCAATATGCCATTTTCTTTCTCATGTTCTTGTTGTGATACTATATTGAATTTCTGTTTCCTCCTCACTTCCAATTAATGCAAGATAAGCCTTTTTTCAAAGGCCCTGTGGGAGTTAGGCACCCATTTCTCAGCAATTTTCCATCTGAGCTGGCACCAAATTTACTAAGACAGTTCTTGAAATCTTACCCGTAGAGTTTGATTGTTAACTAAAGAGTCCTCATTGGAAACTATGATTATTACAAAGGTTACCGGCAATAAACATTACTTTGTTATGTCTGTGACGTGTGTGCGGTTGATTCATGACAATAACGACACTTTTCACCTAGGTAGCACTTTTCATCTGAACTGAAGGATCAGAGTCAATATTTCCATTTTTCTGGTCTTTCATATAAATCTCTGCATTTGTCATTGACAAATGAAAGAGCTTCAGAAATGTTTTCCCCATCATTTGTCTCTTGGAACATAAACCAAACAAGGAAAGTTCATGTTGTATCACAAAGAGTAGGAAAAAAACCCGAGTTTGTTGGCTCGGAGAACTTAGCAATGGCAGATATGATGAAATAGCTGGGGGACATGCTGGGCCCCACACTAAGCGTAATGGAAGGCATGCAGTCAGCGCGTGGACCGAAACGCCCTTTGTAGGTCCTGGGGCACCGTACGCAGGCCTTAATAGCATAGCCTGTCCCTCGCCTTTTCAATGCTATGGTACGTAGATAATAGGGTTTTGCTTGTGCACTCTCCATGTATTCACTCAAAATCAGCGTGTAACAGTGAATCATTGTGACATGGTGTTCCTTTTTCAAGCACAGTGAGAAAGATATTTTCCAGATAGACTTCAGTTTGTTTTCTTTTATGTGTGATGGGAACCACACTTGGTATTTACAGACTTTTAACATTTCATTGCAACCACAACTATTCAGGCTGTTATTACATGTGAATCAAATGTGTCTGACAAAATCCTTTGTCAGCAAGAAGGCAGGTAAAAGCAGGAGTAAGTGCAGGAGCAGACCTCCAGGTAAAGACAGTGTGAAGCACTTCCTATGCCACCTATCCTGAGTTTTCTTTACTTTGCACAGCAAAAATTTAGTGATAGGAAGGTCACAAGTAAGATTTTTGTTTTGGGTTACTCTGTAAGTAAAATTTAACACAACATCCTAAAAGCTCTTTTTTTCAGGCATCAAGTAATTAGCTCCTAAAGACAACACATCATTTAATCTGTTTGTTAATGTGTCTAATGCCGTTAGAACTGGCTGTGCTGGGAGGTGTGTAGATGCACAGTTCAAAGAGATATAACACAAAAGTCTGGGAAGGAGGTGGAGTAATATGTTTCATCATTAGGAACTGTATAGAAAAAAAGGTTGCAAACTCTTGTCTTAATCTGAACAATCCTTCCCAACATTTCTGGCAGATTGGGTCTGCTCCCCCTTCTGTCCCTGGCTTTTAATGTAAAAAAGAAAAAGTGATGTCATAGAAGTAAAAGCTACAAGAAAACCACAAAGTAAAGTAAAAAATATACATAATTAAAAACATATCATTGAATGGCTGTTCTGTGGTTTCTGTAATGTGGACCCCATAGGAGAATGCAGTGTGTGGGACTCTGGATGTAGCTATAACTCTGGAGCTCTTTTTGCTTACTCTAGTGATGTGTCCTCAGGGCAAAAGAGATTCTTCCCAAGGATGATTTAAAAATATTAAATGGGGTTTTTCCATGAGATGATCTACAAAAAAAACCTTCAACATAATGAGCAAAGAGCTCATGACGGGATGCTCTTACTGAAAAAAAAACAACCCAGCAACAACAACAAAAACTGGCTGTGGAGGCAGCGATGAATTGAAGCTCTTCAAAAGCCTAGAAAAATAAAATCATTCAAAGACTAATGGGTCATATGAACCTTAGCTGCTTGCCATTAACTTGTATTACATGTCTGAGATTTAAAAAGACTACTGCTGTTGTTGCACTGATCCTGTGCTTTTAGATCTCTACTCTCGCAGTTGTGCTCTGCAGAAATTAGATTTGTACCTATCTGATCCATCCATTGCCATTGTCACACTTACTTCAAGTAAGAAAAGTTGTCAATTTTTCCTCATTTTTTAGTCACAGTTTTTGGAACAAGAAAAGAGTTACAAAAGGACTTGGATGCCTTCTTACAGGATACCAGAAATGGAGAAGGAACAAAGTATAACCTAACAAAATTTGGCATAAAAAGATGCTTTAACATACCAGATTTTATCAGTAAAATTTATCAAGCCTATTGAAGTTTTCTTTGCTGAAAATTTTATTCAACTGGAAATTTCCAAAATGGCAGTAAATACAGCAAGAACTTCTACACTGTATCTTAGTTTATTTGTCCTGGCAATAATTTCAAATCTATGAGCTTAAAGCTGTGTTTGGACACCACAGCTGAGGTTCAGAGTGGTGCAGAGGATGGTTGGAGGAGTGTGCAGGTGGACTGGATACTGCTGGGTTGGGTGGAGGGGGTGACACCTGGTGTAATTGTGCTCACACAGGGCACTGTGGGATGCTGGTGTAGACGTACCTGTTGTCCTTGTAGGCAGCCTGAATTAAAGCTGGGCTCCCTGATCTTCCCAGTGGCATTCCTGCAAAGGGAAACAGGAGCTGCAGATGTAAACTCAGCAAGGTAAGCAGGTAAGAGTGAAAGCATCTTAAAATACCAGGTACCTGAATTTAATTTCCTGGGTGCGCTAGATGGGCTTTTTCACAGTAGGCTCTGAGGACACTTTAGCAATATATAAACACGCATAAAAGTGTATGAATGTACATGTAAATACATAAATAATAAGGATGTTGGACGAAGTTGGCCTAGATCCTCACTTTGAGGCTGCCCTTACAACTACCGCCTTACAGCTAAAAGGACAGGTGTAACCAAATACCTTTATCTGCTTCAAAATAAATTGGGAAGGAAACAATCCAGTGTGTTTATTTGCCTTCTCTGATTTTGATCATTTTCTTTTGAGATAGTATGATAATCAACCCATGTTTGGAAGATTGGAAGGACAAAGGAGTACTTCCTCTTTTATAACTGATGGTGAAAAATAGTTCACTTTGAGTGAAAGTTTTACTGTGAGGGAGAATCATTGTGTGGGGGTTTTACTGGATGAGATGTGTTGTCAGGCTACTGCAGCTTGTTCTGCTAATGAGTCTAGTCAAGGCAGCCGGACCAGGAAATGGTCATTTCTGTTGTGCGTTTCTGGGGGGGCTGTGTTGTGGTTAACACTCTTCTAACATTGTTTTACCCTATTCGATACCACTGGTCCCTGAAAGAATCCAAAGAACTTATTTAAAAATAAATATAATTTAGTTTAAATGGAAAGTCCAAATATCTAATATCCTGTTTTATTTCTCTTAATCTGCCCGGGCACCAAGAAGCAGAAAAATCCGGTTTCTGGCCATATGTTACACATCCAGATTTTTTACTTTAGTGGTGCCTATGACAGGGAAGGGAGTTCAGCTGGCTCCATGGAGTCTATTAGAGGTATTGTTGTGCAGATATATTTTACCTGGAAAGCACATTAGTACATGGGTGGAGATAGCTAGAACTGTTGGAATAAAATATGCAAACAACTTGAGTTTTATTCTGAACTCACTCGTCTTTTGCACATTGGAATATTTTTATTTTGTTTCTGTTTTTTCTTGTAAACTGATTCCTTGGGATTTTTTTTTGTTTGCTTGTTTTTTTCTGCTTTTCACTCATGATTCCTTGTTCTGAACTTAAGATTTGCATATCTACTTTCTGAATATCACCTGTCTTTTATAAGATTGGTTTAAAAGATACCTTTTATTAGCACATTCCCTAATTTTTCTAGTGTATACTCATGAAATGGAAGCTGTCTTTGCATTCCTTTGCTTCTGTCACTTAAGCACCAGCTCCATGCACATTGGGTGAGAGCTTTGGTTGTGGTTGCTTAGACATATATCACTCTGTTTCTGTTCGTCTTGGTTAGTTTTACATCTTCTGGTATCTTTCTCTGCTCATCTGAAAGAGATCTTTCCAGTTCAAAACAAGCACTGTTGTGTAATCTGTTGAGAGTTGATTTGTGGTAGTTGGGAGGGGATGGGGAACGGTTTCACAACATTAACTAGAAACAAATATGCACAACTTTTACCTTTCTGACCTCTTTGCTCACCCGCTTCCTGTTCCCTTTATTGCAAAAGCTAATCTCCTTAGAAAAAATAGCACAATATCTTTTAAAAATAAACCAAATGTTTCCGGGCCTGTTGTTTGTTTTTTTGGGAGATGGGTGTTTCACACAGAGTTACAGAATTGAAATGTCTTGTAGGATGTCTGACGCTTTGGGAAGAAAGAGTTGAGGAGAAAATGAGTATCTGCTTTGCATAGCAGACAGTTCACAAAATGTTGTATTTATAGACAAAGAAGCAAAGAACACTTCACCAACAGGCCATCTGGGTTTCGGTTATGGATTTACAGTAACCTCCAAGCCAGTGAATGATTCTGGCTTCCTGCGATGACACTGAACTCTGTCAGTTCACTCCATCTTGCAGTAAATTTTATGAGCTCAGGAAGTCATCAGTGGTACTTCTCAGGCTTCTTATCATTAAGTGGCTCTTTTCTAGATGGATGCAAAAGCGGGGCGTGTCTTGCAGGCTTGAACTCTGCGACATTTTCCTAGACTTGTGCAATCTTTTGCTCAATATTGGATAATCCGCATTTTTATCAGCTGTCGGTTACACAAACTTGCTGTGGGAGTTTCACAAATAAACTGCAGTTCAGTGGTAACCAGGAGATATGAAAACTATGTACAGTCCTTGAGTGCTCACTCCTTTAAATTTCTTTAGGACTTAGACTGGTCGAGTTCTGTATACAGGGAAAGCTACAAGTGATATAATCAAGCGTTCTGCAAATGTGGGTTTGTGAAACAGCTGTATATCTGGATAAACTGTTTGATAAGTTACCAGGGACAGTTTCTGGGTGGTGTTTGTGTTCTCTGCACGTTGTGCTAAGTGCTGTTCAAACTACCCTTGACTTCCAGCCAACAGATGGGAAGGTCATTAGCCATCAGATTTGAACAACAGTTGCTTTCTGTGTTTACAAAGTCCTGTACACGATCTGTATGTTGACAAGTTATAAACTGAATGGGGAATGTCTGATGGCTTCTCAGCGCAACTTGTGTAAAACATCACAGTAATCAGCACAGGGTTAATTTAGTGGACTGGAGGTCTCCCGTCCAGCGCAGGGCTGAGGGCTGTAGCAGCTAGCTGAAAGCGGGACAGTTACATGGTGAGAGAACAGGAGCCATCTGGAACAACAGCACAAGGCCAGTTTGTGATGGGGACACAAAGTACATTCCTGTCACCAAAGTCAATAATCTTAGTAGGTGTAAGAATAACACCCCAGGGACATAAATCTTACAAGTCTTTAGTCTAATTTATGCATCTGTAGCACATAATCTGTGCTCTGCTCAGTCTCGGCGGAGTGGCTGGGGTAATAATTTCTCAAAAGTAAACTGTTGTGGACAATCTCTAGAAAGTATTCTGCACAGCTGACATGTTATTGACACCAAGTTTGGCATTACCCTCTTTTTTTCTTATTGCCTAGTTTCCTCAACAAATAAACACATGATCAAATTAATCCTAGCATTCAGGGGTTTATATTAGGGATGGATTTGGCTCATTATATTTAATTTATGGGTAAAGAATCTCCATTAGTTTGTAATGTTTCCCCGTGCTGTAATAGTGCACTCTACTTTCTGAACTACTGTCCAGAGGTAGAAGCTGGTTAGTGCAGAACCAATATTTTGTCAAGGCAGCTGGGCGGCTGACTTGGAAGAAGTAAATTCGTTCAGATAAGAATTACTTCATCAGTGGCCATTCGAGATTAGTTATTTATTTACTTTTTGTAATCATACTATTGCAAATATATATTGAATTACTTTTGTATTGAATAAAAAGTCCATGACAGGGGAGAATTTTCAAAGATTTAAATAGGCCAGCTAACAACAATTTTCAACGTGACTCAAACATCTCTTTTTTCCCCTCTATAATTCACTTTGTAATAGCCACAGATGTGACTGTCTCAGCCCTTTCCTCTGCAAGTATCTGTAGGTCAGGTAATTATTTGCAAAATGCCTAGCAGAATGATTAGCTGAGAGAGGTACAGTTTGGAGACTCAAGTTGTAGAGACCTTATGAACGGACATTTCAAAACTTAAGAGGTCATACACAGTGTAACCTGGCTTTGAATCACTACCAAATAAAAGAATTAGCATTTCAGCTGGCTCAGTACAGTGACTACACAAAGTACAAGGCAGAAAACAGCCTGGAATTTCTCAGTTATTTCAGAAAATTTCTGCAGAAATTTCTGTACCTTCCTAGCAAAATATACTATGAATGTATTGCTGTAGACACGGACTTACCTTCTTTAAATCAACTAGAAAAGACCATTCTTCTGCTTGTCATGGGTGTTACATGTTTATTAAGGGGAAAGTCAGTCACAGAAAAAGCTTTTTCATCTTCTCCCAACGTGTTAATATTTTTTTAGGAATAGGACCCTGAAACATCTTGGAAAATGTCACTGAGCTTTGCGTTCTTTCTGAATACCGACAGCATCAAAAGAAGTTGGTGAGCATCATAGTCAAACAAAAAAACCAGCAAGAACTACGGTATTACAAAAGCAGATATGTATGTGTAAAATTATTTTCCATTTATTAAAAAACATATATTCTAAATGCAATTGTAAGACAGTTTGATCCTGATACTTCACTGCTGAGGTCAATAAGTATTTTTCTACTTGACAAATGATGAACTCCTTGATCAGAAATAATCCGTCTTTTCTCTCTCTCTCCATAAATATACATACACACATGCTCATACATGTATCTACATACCTACGTGAAAGAGACTGAGAACACAGATATTTAGTCATTGCTCTGGCCTCTTGGTGAGATGGGGAAATTTTCAAACACTTTCTATTTTTCAAAGCAGAAGCACAAACCCAACGATGCACACCTCATTCTCCATTCAATCATGAGCCATCATTTACCTCTGAGAAAAGTGAGTGCAAAATGCTACCAGCATGAGTAAAGCAATTTCTAATTTCTTCACATAAGCACGACATTCTAAAGCATAAGGAAGTGGAAAAGCAGGCCTTCTGTGTTGGCAGGATCAGGTCTCTAGATGCTGTTCCCTCATGTGCCAAGTTTTTCTTGCCATATTTCTCAGGTAATTAAGTTTGTTTATGGGAAGGCTTGTTCCTTTTCCCGCCTGTCCCCTTTTTATAGCATTTTTGCCCTGAAATCCCATGCTGAATAGAGATAGGTATCAGGACTGCTATACCTCTCTTACAAAGCAGCAAACTGAGTCAAAGATACAGATAGCTGATATCAGTGTTAATTGAATTAAGACTTTCTGGTTTCATGCTAGTGACAATCCTTTAACACTTTCTAACTGGTGGTTAGTGGTCTAAGGGCTTTGCATTTTTATCTTCAGCACCTTTTCTTTAACGTATCCTGTGACCACAGGCTGACATATTGCATCCAGTTCTGTGAAAATGAACTGACTAAAGCAAATAAGTCAGGAGCACCGACTAAGGCAAGTTTTTTAAATCAAAGGTGTTTATTTATTTAATGAAAGAGTGTAATATGGGAATATTTCCAAACTAAACCTCTCACTTCATGAGCATTTCTGTACAAACCTTTGGCATTAATTTCCTTATACAGTTTAAAACAACATGATCTAAAATTATGAGAAGTTTCTGATTTGGTCCTGTTACTAACTAGACATAATATAGCAATATGCTTTTTTTTTTGTTTTAACTTTGAAGTTATTAACCTCTGAAAAATGATTATCATATTTCCTTCTTCATGCATTTCCTCCTAAACTTCCTGGTTCAGACAGAAGACCCTTCTGCTGATCCTTGTGTTGTTACGTGAAGTAATTAGGCCATTTTCTATAGATATAGAAAGTGTAGGAAATTACCCAGATCTTAGTCCCACATAGTACCAAATGTTCCAGCGTTATCCAGCAAAGCACTTAAGCTTTAACTTTCAGCACCTCAGGAATCTCATTCATATAAATGGGTTTACTCCAGAATTTTGGGGGTTTAGGGCCAGAATTCTCAGCATCCTGCTGATGGAGGAGACTAGGATGTGAGGAACTAAGGGCAGACTAATGAGCAAAGACCTGGTCATCTCCTGATCTTTGAGATATTCTGAAATTTTATGAGGAAGAGAGTGAGAGCCAAGAAGTGTAAGCCTAAATAATTTGCTCTTTTTGATTAGGGGTTGTGCAAGGGCTAACGAGGATTATTACTGCTCCTAGGAGACACTGCTACACATAAAAATGGCAACAAAGAGAAGCCTGTATTTGGATGGCATCGACTTGGAAATACAAAAGGAAAAACTGCAGCTCTGCTGAGCAGGGTGGGGTCACAAATTGAAAAGAATAAAAAAAATCAACTTTTCTTGACGTGAAATTCAACTATATTTTCCCTAGGAAAAACGAAATGTAATACTGGTAATTTATACAGACAGTTGAACAAATTGAAACCATATACAGAAAATTAAGTTATGTTTTTATGGAAAGAACAGAACACGTTTAACAAGCACTACCTAGAGCCAGCAGTCTTTCACTCTATAACTTGCAGAGTATTTTAATTATGCTGAGGTCACAATGTCTGTTTCCAGCTTTAATCAGCTAATTCAAGATTTTATTTAGTCTCAAAAAATCTAATAAGTTTTTTGTTTTTAGATTTATTTTTTTATATTCCAAATATAAATTAGAAATAAAACACAATATATCCCTAGATGTTTAAGATGCTAGGTTGCATTTATGAAAATATCCTTGATTATATTAAGAGAAAAAAGATAAAACTACTTACTTTGTTAAAATGTGTGCCTGTATTTCAGTGTTTTGCAAATTCTGTATTCTTAACCACTGTATTTAAGCGTAATTTTATGTTGTATGGTAGGTTGGTTTGTATTACAAAGAGACAGTTAAAAAAGAAGGGAGCAATCTCTTAAAACCATGTGTGCGTTCTTTGTTGTAGGAACTGAGCTGTATTCTGTCAGTCGTTAATGGATATTTTTATTGCCTATTTTCAAATATTGGCTCACTGATAGCAAGAGTGTGTTAGATGTAGGCGAATTCTATGTTTTCTCCATGCTGTTTCTGCAAGGAAGTGACATGTTGCTGTACTTGTGCCTGTTTCCTTATAGAGAAAATGAGAAAAGAATGAAAACTGAAAGGATTCTTTGTTTATATGGCAAATGTAATGTGAATTCATAATCGTAAATACATTTTACCTGAAGCAGGCACTGGGTAAAATGCAGAAGCAGACTTTGACAGGGGACTGAAATAAGAACCTGACAGTGTTCCCTTCCTGTGATGGTCCTGAACACCAGGATGAAGAATCATTCTTACTTTTTGCTTTTACTGTTCTAATGCACCTTGATTTGTTTGTTTATTCTTGTGCAGTAGAGCATTTTCAACCAGAGGAATGGAGAATGTAACTGGTTCATAACTGCCTTGTGCTGAAGATGCCCTCCAGAGCAGCTGGAGGATGTGGTTTGAAATGTCCTCAGACAGAGAAGAGAATTTGAGCCTGTCTCTGCCATATCCTGCTTGAGGGGACTAATCAGATTTTGTACAGGGGCTTACCGCGTGAGGTGGAGGGAGAAGTAGTGGTGGGGTAATTTGGTCCTATTGGACATAAAAAGAAAAGAATAATTCTGCTCATCTTTTTGAAAGAGAGGTGGTAGATACCTATATTCAGGAAATGATCCCTAACTCAGGGGGTACTTTTCTGCAGATTTAAAAAAAAAGCCAAGATTTAGGATGTGTTCTTAGCTATTCCTTTTTGCTCAGTTCTAGATAGTTCCCTCTCAAGAGACTTCACTGCTTTGAATCTCATTTTGAGATGTCTAATACTTCCCTGGCACCACTTTGAGAGTCTGGTCACCTAATACAGGGTTGTGAATGTGGCTTGGCCAAAAAAATTAGATTTATGATGCTTCATTATTGCAGCTCATAAATCATTTTGTGGCTCTAGCTCAAATAGTCTACTTTTTTCCTTTATACCTGGTGATTCTCTGAGTTGGATGTTATTTAAGGGAAGCAGCATGGCAGGATACCCCCAGAGAAATAGTAGCATTTGAGAGGAATGAAGACACCAAGAGTATTTTGCATCTTGTAATTAAGATATATGTGTTTTCTCAGATTAGACCCAGGGTATCCAGAAGGATGGCATATCTTCCGGCTGCTTTCTGCAGATCTGAATCTTCATCAAATGTGTGAGCCTTTGTGCTGAAGACCCTACATTTTTTGTTACCCACTTTCTCCGCTCTAGGTATGGATAAAGTATAACAATCATTGCATGTTCAGAATGAAAATAGCTGAAGTATACCTGTAACTCTATTCCTGCTTATAAAAGGGGGGATCTTGCTGTAACTCAAGAGAGTCTGGCCTTACAGAAGCAACATAGCTATCATTATGTGTGTGTCTACATCCCAAAACAATTCATAATAATTTCCATTCCTTGATTGGATGACAGCCATTTGGTTAGTCGTCATTCAAGTGCAGAGAGACCGTGTAGCTTGTGAAAGCTGTATTTGAGACAGCATAATTGCCAAAAACATCCAAGTACGTAACTTAACTATCCAATTACATTAACAAATGATGATGGCTAGGGCTTGAGATGGTGGAAAATGAAGCGTGGACCCAATTTTCTACTAGTAATACCTTCTAAAATGACACTCCACTACTTCATGTTAGCTTTTCCCTTCCCTGTCCTTTTTGCCCCCCTCTTACTTCTCCAGAAGCCTTATCAGTCTCAGCTTTTGTGCCATTGAATAGCTGTACTGCTGAGCATCATCTCTGTAGATAAATATCCCTACCACCACAGAGGGTATTTCTTTTCATTTCTCCTCTATCTGAAGGAATTTTTGTCTGTAGGTTTATTCTCCACCTTTAGAACTTGACCTAATGTCCATCACACTTGAAAAAATAAAGCCTGATTCAACATTATCTGCAAATCCTGGCTTGGCAAAAAAATATCAGCAAGCAGCAAAAATAGCAAACTGTTCACCCGACTAGCAAAAAAATGGTAGTACTGCCAGCTTTTATTATGATACCGTGACTAGTATGATTCTCATTGTCCACGCTCCTGAAAGGAAGGAGATAGATAAAATTTTGTTAAAAGAGATTTATTTATAGTCTTCCTGTTTGCACAAAAAGTTTGAAAATTTGACCTCAATATGCCCTAAAAGCTTTAACCCAGGAAATGGAATGTCCTCATGTATATATTTTTAGATTTCATGCTTTTAAGCTTCACGATAGGACTTTTGGGGTTTTACTCACAGTGTTTGAGTGCTTGAGGTTAGCAGCACTACAATGACTAATAAAATCATGGGTTTTTATAATCAGCAAATATAGGATTACATTCAAACTACAAGGCTGAGTGCAAAGGATAGAGAACAGATGTATTTAACATACTGTTTTTTCCTTCTCACAAACCATATCTTAAAATACTTCACAGAATTAAAAACACAGAAGAAAGTCTCACCCCAACCCCATTTAACTGTTATTCTGGGGAAACAGAAATTAAGAACACAAGATGTGATTTCATCTAAGGTTAGAAATGTGATCAGGCATCAATGAGACATAAAAATAAAGAGAATATGGATGCAATAAAATTATATGAAACAATATCTAAGAAGATGCTCATATTCATAGTGCCTAGACTCTATAAATGGAGAAAGACCACAGAGCAGAGGTCAGAGAAGGTGACAGCTACATCTGTAAGGAAGGCTGCAGGCAATCAAGGCAGCTGGTTTAAAAAAATGGAAAAGTCAAAAATGCGATTGGCAGTTTTTACTAGATCATGGGATGCCTGCTTGTGACTGGGGGCGATGTGTTCAGACAGTGTTGCTTGTTAGGTAAGCTGAGTTTAATAAACATTTTGCTCTTGTGAGTGAACACATGAATTGAAATTGCTACACCATGGAGATCCTGTTACCATTAACTCATGTGCAGCACCATCAGCAGATTTGTATTCTGCAGGACATATCTGTCTTGAAGTCGACATGCTATACACCCTCTTTATCTCAAGTGAAATATAAGAGGCAGAAATCACAAACTCCAGTCTTCCTGAGGCAGGGGGAGGTGGTCTTGTTTCTTGCAGGGGTTGTGCACTGGTGGATGAGCTGTGTCCCCAGGTAAAAGAACCATGGCAGGAGGTCAGCAGACTGCACAGCATTAGAGAGAATGAGAAAGGGATTGATCAGATCTTCCCAGAGATCCTACAGAGACAATAGTCTGAAACCCCAGGTACACCAAAGGAGGGACAGGCAGAATCTGTCTTCATCAGTTTAGGAAATGGAGACTCCCATGATGGTGAAGGGTAGAAGCTGATGGCTTCTGGCATCAGGAAGATAGTTTACGCTCCACTTGTAGAGCTGCAACTACAGAATATGTTCAGTGCCCTGGCTTCAGGTGAGGGACTAGGAGGTCACTCCAACAAAGCAACCAAGTCCGATGAGCCTGGGTCATGCAGGAGCACCAGGAGGAAACAGCAAGTGATAGCAGCAGGCAGCTCCCCACTTTAGGGGATGGAGGCCCCATCTGATGACCAGATCTGCTGTCTAGGAAGGTTTGCTGGTTGCTGGGAGTTCAGATCTGGGACATTGTAGAGAAGCTGCCTCGGCTTGAATGGCCCTTGGATTATTATCTCCTGCTGCTCTTCCACATGGGCACCAATGATACTGTCAGGGGAGATCCTGGCTGTTTCAAATGTGACTGCATGATTAACCATCTGGAAAGCTGATTTGCAGCTGTATTAGGAAGACCACTGCCAGCAGGTTGAGAAAGGTGATCCTTCCTCTCTGCTCAGCACTGCTGAGACACATCTGGACTCCAGATTCCAGTACTGTGCTCCCCAGTAAAGAGAGACATGGACATACTGGAGCAAGTCCAGCAAAGATGAACAAAAATTATTAGGGCACTGGACACTTGAGGAGAGGCTGAGTGAGCTGGTTTTGTTCATCCTGGAGAAGGCTCACTGGAGGATCTTATCCATGTGTATAAATAACCTGATTGGATGATGTAAAGGAGGTTCAGTCAGACTCTTTTCAGTGCTGCACAGTGAAAGGAAAAGAGGCAATGAGCACAAATGGAAACACAGGAAGCTCTGTTTAAATGTAAAACTTTTTTTTTTTTTAATTGCGAGAGCAGTTGAACACTGGAAAAGGTTGCCCATAGAGGTTGTGGAGTCCCCATCTTGCAGAAATTCATGACCAAACTGGACACGGCCCCAAACAATATGCTTTAGCTGATCCTGCTCTGAGCAGGGAGGTTGGACTACATGATTTCCAAAGGCGCTTTCCCACCTCAGCTATTCTGTGAGTCCCCGTCCTTCAAAATAACATTGATGATGGCAGTCAAAGATTTGTTCCTTTCTTAGTGTTCAAGGCAGGAGAATTTAGCATAGTTTATAGTCAGCTAATGGAAATTCTTCAGGACCTACATGTACAAGGAAGAGTTTTCTAGTGCAGATTCTTCATGTTTTTAATTGGAGAAGGTGACAAAACACTTCCTCAATACATCACCTGGCCATTGTGTTGAGAGAAACTGATGGGAAACTTGGATATTGACAGATGGGAAAGGGAGGGAAAAAAAGGCTTCTGAGCCTCACGGAGTGGTGGAGAGTAAGGATTCTGCTTTGTTTTTAATGTTTTCTCTAAATCAGAATTCAGGCCAGATGTGTGCAATGTGGACAGCAGCATAGCTTCAGAATGATCCATGTTACTGTGTCAGTAGTGTGGAGAGGCCTTGGCTACCACTGTAAAGTATCTGCTTTCTTCCAGTACTGTGAAATCTGCAGGATTTCACAAAAGCCTTGAAAATCCTCCATTTAGTTGCAGTATTTTTCCAACACAACCATTTTAACAGGACAAACTGATTAGAGGAATATTTAATAATCCTGATTCCCAGTACTATGGTACTGTGTTGTGTTCCACCACAAGTTTATTTATATTTTGTACACAATGGGCTACAGTTTGGCTGAAAATATTTTATACCAGTATTTCTTGGATGAGTTGATGTATATGAACAACAGAATGGCTTTATGAGGCAAACATATTTTGTCAATTTTGAACAATGAACAATATTGCCCCATTCCTTTGCCAAGTAGTATCTCGTGAAATCTGAAATGCTGTTGCCTACTGATACTGACAGATGCCATAAGAAAGAAGCTGTGGATGGAAAAGTCATGTGAACATGGCAGCTATAGGGAAAAAACTGTGAAGGTCTTAGTAGTCTATTTTATTCAGTTAATGAGGTCGAGCTGAGAAAAATAATGCTCCTCCAATTGAGTAGCCTCATACCGCATATAAAGCATGTTTCAAAATACTGATACTAGAAACAGACCTATACTTGATGAACTCCAGATGATTCCACTGTTAATACAAAGAAAAAAACCTCAGCAACTTCCCTCCTCCATCACCCTCCCTTGCCAGAGGTAATCCAGAGATTCTTGTACTGTTAAAGTCATTATGACATATTTTGGAACTAGCAAAAATGAAAATGATTCATCTCATCTTTCCTATGATGTTTAAAAATGTATTTTGCAGTAGCTCTAAGTACAAGACAGCTAGAAAACTTTCAGCAATTTATATAAATAAATATTGTAGGAAAAATCTTTGAAGTGGGAGATCATGAGTGAACACATCTGCTTAACAGAACTGAAAGCTCAAGGGTTTGAGACCTTTCCCTTCTGTTCTACCAAACAAAATTAAAAAGAAAGATGTGCTTTGTTTTAATGTTTTACTCATAAACTTTTCACATTGTTTTGCATTGTATAGCAAAATGAGTGTGCAGATAAACAAATGTCTCATTTCTCTTAGGAACATAAGTTTTTGGGTTCTTATTTATTGACATAGCATAAATGTCATCTTTGATAGTAAGACTCTCATTTACTTTTGACTAAATAAAGCCTTTAGGAGATAATGTTAAAAAAATAATCTTTGGTACTTTAATTTGAGTAATGAGAAAAAATTTTGAAGGTACTACAGTTTAAATAGTTCAGTATAATATCCAAGAATCTGACGTTGCTTTACAGAGTTGTCTCTTGATCAAAAGGATGGAGCACTCAAATTAAGAAGTTTTTTCCATCTTGAAATACTAGGATGCTGTGATTTATTCTATTCATAGCACAGCCTGAAACCTTTTTCCTTTATTATCCATCCAGTAATGCTGAAAAAAACATCCTTAAGCCTAATGATCTTGTTCAAATAATTTTTGAGTGGAGGAAGGGATGAAATAGACAAAACCAAAGAAAACTCAGACCTCAGTAAAGATTTTCCCTGTAGGGGAAATGAAAGAACTATGTTATAATAACTTTTCCTCCTTTTCCATACAAATGTGTCTTTTGTTCGGGCAACATATAAATGCTAGATTGTTATAAGATCTCGTATGTTACTGCCTGCTAAGGAGCCTGTGACTAATGTTATTCACAGGAAGATGTCTCTTCTAAACTGGTAGTGACCATGACCAAACCTAGAAGTTTCTGTGCATAGAAGTGGGTGAACTTCCTGTATCTCCTGAATATTGTATCAAATATGGAATTGTACAAGAGTGCTGTGGTAACTTAGATTTAGGGAGTGCCACACTTAAAGAAATGGAAAGCCCAATACACGCCAGATCAGTAAGAGCCAGATTTACCAACAGACAAAATTTTTAAACATTTAAAAATTGCTTACTATAAAAAATAGAAAAGAGTTAAAAATGAAACTGCAAAAAGATTTTAAGTAATCTTAACCCACTAATGATAACGATATGACTTATATATTCCGGCATAGTTTGTGAAATTGGCTGCCTTTTGCAATTGATGTTAAATTTGACATGTGTTGGACACTGCTTGTGCTACATTTTCCTTACCAGAATCATTGATAGTAACTGGTCTAGGCACTTCTGAGATCCAAAACGGAATGATTGCAAAATGGAACAATTCAAGAAATTGCTCTTTTTTCAATTCTTTTGCTTGGGTGTTGGACATCACATAATATTTCATGTCCTTGCCTTTTCCTCCTCTTCCTCAATTCTTTCACAGGAAATATTTCTATTATATATCCTGACTAGATTATATATTTAGCTTTAAATTGCCTTTGTTGTGATTACAGCCTCTTTAAAACACTGTGGTGTAATGTTAAAAAATATATATAATGGGAAATATGAAAGATACGCATTTTTAAAGATTTATAATATGCATTTTGGACTATATATGTTTAAATAAAATTGACCTAAGTATGAAGTTGCCAAGCCTACATAATGTGCCCCTTTCTGAGATTGTGTTAGGTTTAAGAAACCTTGTCATACTGTTAAATTCCTATTATCTTCTAACACCCATCTAAACTTGTAGGCTCCTACCAAAGATATTAATGAGTTTTTTTCTGGCATTAAATATTAAGCATTAATATCAAGTATGTACAAAGAAAAATGTCATTTTAATGCATTTCTTAATAGTGCTGTACATCCTCTGCCTTTATTTTTCTTTCCAGTGTGGTGTTATATGGGCCCTCAAGAAGGTCTCTGTATTTCCTACTTTTATAGCCTCATATTTTAGACAAAAAATTGTAGTCAAAATAATTCTGGTAAGAACTTTTTCTTATGCCTATTAATACTATTATTCTATAAAAAGAGAAGCAAAATGTTGCCTCTTTGGCATATAAAAAGATGAAAAAGATGCATTTTTATTTTGATTTGGAAGATGAGAAAGGAGAAAAACTATGACACTGTGTGTTTTGTAGCCCTGGCACAAATACTGTGCAAGATTTGCATCTGAATTTTAGTGATGGTTGCAATTAATATTTAGGTGTTTGGAAATCTTTTCCTTATTGCATCCTGTCGAGGTTTAGGCTGTGCTGGCCACTAGAAAAATGACAGATATTTTCTACTAACCCCTCTCCCTTCCCCTTCTGGGAAGGGAGAGGGAATAAGGGAGAGAGAGAGACTTAGGGGTTGGAAAAATCCTAAAAACAGATTTAATGAAATATGAACAATAAAAAGAAAAAAATAATATTAATAAGAAAATAATGAAATATATACAAATATACACAAAACCAATATCGAGCTCCCAGAATGATGATCATGACACTGGCCAGCACTGGAATCAGACTCAGCGACAGATTGGAACTGAATTCAAGAACACACAGATTGAGATTAAAGGCAGAAAAAAGGACAGAGTCCTTCTCGGATGCTGGCCATTGAAGAAAGAGGGCTGACCCTTTGATCCTTTAGCTTTTATACTGAGCATGAGGCAGATGGGATGGAATACCCAGTTGGTCAGTTTTGGGTCACCTGTCCTGTCCGCTCCTCCCCACAGGTGCGACCCCACTACACTCTTCTGTTTCCGACCCTCCAACTTGGTACATAACAAAGTTGGCAGACCTTGGTTGTTATAGGAACAAATATAAGCAAGAGCCTTTCTGCATACCATTCCCTAGTATTAACTATAAACATCAGACATAATTGGCTGGAAGCAGGCACTCTCTGAAAAACATACTGTTAATTTCAGAAAGTGCATTCAGTTAGAAGAGACTTAACTGAAATATAAAATTACTGAAAAGGAAAATTGGTTTTGTTCTATCTCAAACCAGGACTTTTTGAGTGGCTAAATGTAAAACAGAACAAGAATAAGACTAACAGCTACACCATATCTCTGACTATTATTGTTGTTACTATCCTCTAGATAATCTCTAGCTCAGCTTCAGCCTTCTTGATCTGTGGCAGCCAAAACTGAAAACAGTGAAGTGTTACTCTATTTTCTTAATAATAGGGTACAGAGGAATAAACTACCAATATATCCATGGAGAACCTATGTTGAATGAAACATTTATCATGTATGTAACTTTGATGCAGAAATCAGTGGGATTTAGTGTGCTTCTACTAGGCATAATACTTGATTTCTCTACAGTTGTCTCATCTGTTCCTGAATTTTTGCAGAGTCTCCAACTTTCTTCTATTTTGAATTTGAAATGGCAGTGTAATACTCTGAAAAATAGGTAGTGGTAGACTGGAAGCAACTTACTGAAATTGTTTTGGAAATACAGAAATGCAATTCAGAAAGTTCTAAGTCCAAGAAACATACATTCTCCTCACTTTATTTAAAAGAGCTGTGGTTAAGAAACTTGCACTGAGTATGTCAAACACTTGTCCAATTTGCTGCTCCAATAAACATCTATTTACACAATATGGAAGAGTTGCAGTCAGGGGAAATGAGGATCCTACTTTACAATAACCATGGTCCTGGTGGTAGAATGTTCACTTCAAATAGCTCCTGCTTGGACTTTAGTAAGGCCTTTGACTCAGTCTCCCACAGCATTCTGCTAGAGAAGCTGATAGTCCATGGCTTAGACAGGTGTACTCGTTGCTGGATTAAAAACTGCCTGCATGGCCAAGCCCAGAGAGTTGTGGTGAATGGCATTAAATCCAGTTGGCGGCAGGTCTCAAGCAGTGTTCCTCAGGGCTCGGTTTTGAGGCCAGCCTTGTTTAATATCTTTATTGATGATCTGGACGAGGTGATTGAGTGCACCCTCAGTAAGTTCGCAGATGACACCAAATTAAGCGGGAGTGTTGATCTGCTTGAGGGTAGGCTGAATCGATGGGCCAAGACCAATGGCATGAGGTTCAACAAGGCCAAGTGCCTGATCCTGCACTTGGGTCACAACAACCCCATGCAGTGCTACAGGCTTGGGGAGGAGTGGCTGGAAAGCTGCCTGGCAGAAAAGGATCTGGGGGTCCTGGTGGACAGCTGGCTGAACAGGAGCCAGCAGTGCGCCCAGGTAGCCAAGAAGGCCAACGGCATCTTGGCCTGTATCAAGAATAGTGTGGCCAGCAGGAGTAGGGAAGTGATCGTGCCCCTGTACTCGGCGCTGGTGAGGCGGCAGCTTGAGTACTGTGTTCAGTTTTGGGAGCCACAGTATAGGAGGGACATTGAGGTGCTGGAACGTGTCCAGAGAAGGGCAACAAAGCTGGGGAGGGGTCTGGAGAACATGTCTTATGAGGAGCGGTTAAAGGAATTAGGATTGTTTAGTCTGGAGAAGAGAAGGCTGAGGGGAGACCTTATTGCTCTCTACAACTACCTGAAAGGAGGTTGTAGTGAGATGGGAGCTGATCTCTTCTCCCAAGTAACTAGCGATAGGACAAGAGGAAATGGCTTCAAGTTGCACCAGGGGAGGTTTAGGCTGAACATTAGGAAAAAAATTTTCACTGAAAGAGTTATCAAACATTGGAACAGGCTGCCCAGGGCGGTGGTTGAGTCACCGTCCCTAGATGTGAAAGTCGTGTAGATGTGGTGCTTAGAGACATAGTTTAGTGGCAGACCTGGTAGAGTAGGGTCAATGGTTGGACTGGATGATCTTAAAGGTCTTTTCCAACCTAAATGATTCTATGATTCTATGATTCAAGTCCCTAACTGAAATCAGGTAAGCTTTAATTGGATGTACCACAGGTGAAATGAGTCATTTGACAGCAACTCTCCTGTCCATTATGAATTTCATTCTGGATCCCAGAAATGGCTTCTAATAAAAAGTTATTTAATTAAACTTATACATTACCAGCAAAGTTTTGTTTTCAACAAATCTACACTTCATAGTAAAGAAACACAAAACAATGACAAAAGTATTCCTGACAAACTGTTTGGATTGAATGGAGGTGTAAAAGGGAATGTAGGCACTCAGAGGACCAGACAAATTGTTAACCTTTTCAAACACTGACAGATAATCATAGAATCATAGAATGGTTTGGGTTGGAAAGGACCTTCAAAGATCATCTGGTCCACCCCCCCTGCCTTGGGCAAGGATATATTTCACTAGATCAGGCTGCT
Organism: Burhinus oedicnemus; assembly: GCA_008921705.1. Taxonomy (NCBI): domain Eukaryota; kingdom Metazoa; phylum Chordata; class Aves; order Charadriiformes; family Burhinidae; genus Burhinus; species Burhinus oedicnemus. The sequence goes on from VFFE01007859.1 coordinate 2,768,477, forward strand.
CAAAGCCCCATCCAATCTGACTTTGAACATTTCCAGTGACAGAACATCCACAACATTCACCTGTTCCAGTGTCCCACCACCCTCATTGTAAAAAAAATTCTTCCTTATATCCAGTGTTAATCTACCCTCTTTCAGTTTAAAACCATTGCCCCTTTTCCTGTCACTACAGGCCCTGGTAAGAAGTTTTTCTCCTTCTTTCTTATAAGCCCCTTTATATATAGAAAGGCTGGAATAAGGTCTCCCTGGACTCTTCTTCAGACTAAACAACCCCAGCTCTCTCAGCCTTCCCTCAGAGGAGAGGTGTTCCAGCCCTCTGACTATTTTCAAGGCCCTCCTCTGGACCCATTCTAACAGATCCACGTCTTTCTTGTACTGGGGACCCCAGAACTGGAGACAGTACTCCAGCTAGGGTCTCACAAGAGCAGAGTAGAAAGGGAGAATCACCTCCCTCCTGTGACCTGCTGGCCATGCTTCATTTTATGCAGCCCAGGCTATGAGAAGCTTTGATGTAGAAGGTTATGGTAAATAGGGATTTTATAAGACTTCAGTGCTTACATTTACAATACGATGAAACCCCCAAATCTCTGGGACCAATATATTATAAGAAACATAAAAATATTCAAGAGCCTGTGCAAAAGTGGTCCAGATAGCATTTGTTGTAGATTACAGTTGAGTTGATAGGTTAGATTCAATTAATCTCACTCATCTTCAGCTACCTACTCATGTCAGGCTTATTTTTAGTTTTACGAGGATTTAAGTATGTTCATGTCATTAGCTAGCAAGCAGTAAATGAAGTACTCTAACAGTGCTCAATCTAGCAAAAGCATCAGCAAAAAGGAAAATATAGTAAATGGAAACAAATCAGCACTGGAAACAAAGCTAAGAGGTATCATAGAAAGTCTCAGATCACAGGGAATGATGAAGTTCTAGATAAAATCCTACTTCTACAAGCATGAAAGCAATCGGGATGAAGGACTGGTGTCTGTACAAAGACAGAGAGGGATTAAGGCAGGAAAATGAAGGAAAACATGAAAAGGGTAAGTCAGCAACATGTCATTATCTGCAAAAATACCTAAAATGCTGTGAAAGATATTTAAGTAGGACTTTAATTTCAGGCATCTATACCTACAGATACATCTATACCTATAGATACATCTATACCTATAGATACATCTATGTCTATATACATCTATACTGCAATTAAAGGGATTCTCCAAAACTGCTCTCAAGTCCAGGCTCCATGTCCAAATCAGTGAATTTTCAAATGTGACCCCCAGTGTGGATGCTGCACAGGGGAGCCTGCAGGCCCAGTCATCTAATACCCTGTTGGTATGGTATCAGCTAATTAGTATCTCTGCAAGGAATGTTCCAAAGTGGCAGTAAGGTCCCTCGCCTTTATTGGAAGTGGATTTAAGATCATACCATTTTAACAATATGCACCTAATAAGAGTATAGAGGAACGCTGGCTTCACACTGACAACCAAGAAGCTCAAAAAGGATTTCTCATCACTGAGAAATCCAATATCCACATGTAACTTTGAATATATTAAAAATATTTAACTAGGGGTAGGATTGCACACAAGAGATGTCATTCCAGACTACATGACATTAAATGTAAGCCCCAGTAAAAGGATCAAGACAATAAATTCATACAAAATAAATATTAATACCAACATATTTACATGGATAATAAATTCAAAATACAAGAATTTAAACCATGAGAATCAAGAAGGGAAACAAGTAACCTGAGATACAAGCATATTTGTCATGGTGCACATTATGTGGAAAACAATGTGCAGAAAGGCAGAAGGAAAAATGCCCAATCTTTAGGCAATAAAGCACAACGTGTGGGAAAGAGAATCACTTTACCCTCTAAAGTCACGCTATCTCAAGATGGAAAAAATAAGTAACAATCACCAAGGCTGTAAAGATTTCTAGCAAAGGGAAGGATAACTTCAGTGTAACTTTAGAAGACTAAGAGATGGTGAGGATGAAGTTTTCCAGAAGAATGCCAATGAGTCCGTTTCTATGTTTGCAACTATGTTGTTAGACCAATAACTAAATTCAATTGCCACTGGTTTATGGAGCCGGGTGCAATTTAATGCCAAGAACACCAGTAAACAGCAACATTAGACTGGAGAAGTGAGGCCAAGTGTTGTGCATCTACAATAAACTCATTCAAGAGCCAGTGGACAAATACAGACTCTTGGTAACAAGCCCATGAACCAACAGACAGGGAAACCAAGGAAATGGTACATGTAGAGGCAAGATGAAGCTAGAAATAGTTCCTCACATGGTCTGTAAAACTACAAGAACACAGAATGTCTTTAATGTTGTAGCTAATAAAGATGGATGTAGCTGCCTACAAAAAAGGCATCATTTCAACCCTTGACATTTTCAGCACAGCTGTCTAGAACTGGTGAGAAATCCTTCAAGTAAATTGTCAAACACTCAAACCCCAGATATTTTAAAGAAGAAAGAAATCATTATCATGACTATGACCTTAAAATGCTACTATCCTGCAGAGTGATTAGAGTGGAAGTGTAATTTTCAACAACAAATTGGGAAAAATACTCATCTAAAACTAGTGGGTGAAAGCTGTTAATAGTAGGCAGCTAGTATGCTCAGAAAATGCATCTGGAATAACTGTATAATTTGAGTTAGAGTCTTATCTCAGAGTCATTAGAAAATGACTATAAAAAAGCACTACCAAGTGTACCTGAATGGTTAAAATACACGCTTTTAAAACTTCTGTGCTGTGAGGTTAGAATAAAAGTTACTCAAAAAAGTCACTTATGGTGGAAATGCAGTGTGGGCCAAACTTGCCGGGACATGGAAGAGTGCAATGGAATGTGAGATAATGTTATCAATACTCTATAATGTCTCTGCAAGACTGAAAACCACAGCAGAATAGTGGCAGTCAGCCAGAGGGCTTCACAAAAGGACCAGGAAGAATCTTGGATATCACCTGGCTTTGTGCAGGAGAAATATAAAATGTAATGTATATTAGGATCTACAAGGATGCTACCACTTTGAAGACATAAAGAACTGTGTGACTCGCACTAATAACAGCACAGACATGAAACCCTTTGAAGACTCTCAGGTTGGGAGGATTGTGATGGTTAAGTACATGCAGTGTCTATATGGTTCACATCATCTACATTCCAGTAACCTGTAGTCGCAACAACTTACCAAACGGTTGAAAAAAGACACAGAAAAAACAGTATTTAAAACGAAATAAAAGAAACTGTAAGGAGCCTGGATATACATCACAAAGTCTTAGTCTGCAGGAGGCAGCTGAAAGTCAATCTTTATGTGACTGGATTAATAGCTAAAGTTGTAACCCTCTTGTAATTAAAGCATTTATTTAGGTTTTCAGTCATTAGTGTTTATGTGATATACATCAGCTTGTGGTCTGTAAATGAGGTTGGACTTTTTTTTTTCATTTCCCTTTGTAGAAATAAATATCTATCATTATTCCAACAAGATGAACAGCTGATGGGGGCAGGGAGGTTTGTTTGGGTTTTTTGTTTTTTTTTTTTTGTTTTTTTGTGAGCCATATTTTTAGACACTTGAGAAATTTCCCAGAACCTGCTCCAGGCTATTCTATTGATACTTCCAATTCCTCAGAGGTTGTAAGAAGGGATTAACTGTTGGACAATATTCACATGAGAGACCATGAACACTAGAAGTTGAAGGCTTTGCAGCATAATAATCTGTGGAAATGTCATCTGAAAAGCTGAGATAATGTCTGAAATTTGCCAATGGGCAAGAATACTGTATCTGGGGATGTAAAAAAGATAGGCTTGAGCTTGATTATAAGAATTCAAGAAAGATGGAATTGAATCTGAATAGACAGACTTGTGGCTCTTTGGGTTATGTCTCACAGGAGATAAGCACTTGCTGACCTTCAGTCCCTCAGTGCTCTTCTGCCTAGACTTTTAGCGCACTTGAATGTTTGTTTCTTGACCTTGAGCCCTAGAAAAGCAAAGAGGTTTAGAAATACTTGAATTGGATCTGTTGTTATGATGATATTTTCATGAATAATTTTTTGGCAATGTTACTGTAAATCTGGATGTTATTCATGAGCTTTTAGTATTGCAAGGTACAGAGGAAAAAATCACTGATTCTGTGAGAAAAGCAAATGACAATGTACTGTCCAGGGTAGGTTCTTATCTGCGGGACAAATATTTTGATGAGCTGCACAGTCAGTATCTTGCAAATCAAGAACTGCAGAAGGCTATTAAGGAAAACATTATGTTGAATTTCTGTTCCATGTAGTCCATTACAGATAACTGTGGTTAGAAGACAATTGACACATGTAATATATTAGCTACGCTTTCTTTGGTTTTGAGCACTAAGTCCCTAGAAGCATATCAGTGTATCTCTGTGTTCAGCCAAGCTAGGGCCAAACAGCTATGTCAGGAATTAGAAGTAGTGTAGCATCAGGATGCACCTAACCATACAGTCTTGCCAATCTATAGCTTGCTTGAACAAATATATCTAAAATGGGACATAGTACACCAACTGAGGCCTTTTCAGAGAGTGGTGAGGCATAGGTTAAGTAATATTTTATGTCTCTCTATGTGTTCTAACATGATGTTTACTATTATTTTACAACTGTATGTTATTGACTCCAGTATGATTTGTAGTCTGCAATAACTCCTAAGCTTTATTTCTGAAGAGCTGCTACCTAACCAGTTCTTCTCCCTCTTACATTTCCTCAGATGACTTTTTTTCTTTTTGCTAAATGGAATACTTTGCTCATACTCTTATTACTTTTTGCAAGTAGAGATTTCTTCTGTTCCCAGTGCCGAAGTTTCTCTCTTCCAACTCTGTCTATATATTAAGACAATATTTTCCCCATCTGAAAAACAGTATCTTGAGCAGTGCTGGGTGCTCAGTCACTCTTACATGGTAACGTGCAGAATAATGTACCTTGCAGCTCAAGTTATTCAGAGTTTTTGGATCCTTTTTCTTTTGATATGAATTTAAGCAGGCTATACTATTTTTCTCTCTTCTGTGTTGATGTTTCTGAAAAGGAATCTGAAGCAGAATGAGACCTGGAATGCTTCCACTTTTTTTGCTATGCTAAGGATGCATTTGGTTATGGACCAGATGATTCATGAGGTTTCTGGTAGTGGGCACTACTTATCCTGCCCACCCTTTTTAGGGGAATTTATAAGTATCTGTTTTGGGAGATTACATGGTGTCCAAAAGTTAGAATATTTTGGGTTAAATACCATATACTCCAGACAGTTTTGTGTTTCCAGGAAAACCTTTGTTCTATTACCTCTGAGAAGTTTGGATCTGCTGGCAGTTGCAGGAAGATTCTTCTCTTCCCCTTAGTCTTCAAGGCTACAATGTCTGAGTTTCCTGAATGTCTCCCTACCTTCATTCTAAAATATTCTCCAGGCTCATTGTGGTCATTTGTCTTCAGTGGAGTAGAAATCTGTTTCTCCTTCCTGGGAGCTCTTTCTGATCCAGTGTGTATAGGCGGGATAAGACAAACAGGTGGTGTCCCTTCCTGCTCAGCCACATCGTCTTTAATACTGTGTACAATATACTGTACACACAGCAAACTATGGTCAAAGAAACAAATCAGCAGCATTTCTGACTCAGAGGCTGATAAAGTACGTGTCTTTAAAATGATATTTTGGTAACTCAGAAGTTGGTGGGTTATTTCTCCTCCAATCAATACATTTGGCTTTGGGAAGCACTGGTAGCAAGGAGGTAGATACTCTATCTGATCTATCTGATTCTGGATGAAGTACACCTCAAAGAAATACTCCAGTCTCCAGAGGCTTGCCATCTTTAGTCTGTGTTTTTCATGTTGTCAGGGCTGCCTGACAGGCAAGATGAATCAGAAAATGTTTAGGTCATCAGTCCCACCACACTGCAGACATAAGGCAAGTGCAGAGACATCTCAGCTCTCTCAAATTTTGAGCACTTCAGAACAAGCCTGGCAGCTGGAACTCTATTAAAAATCAGAGATGTCTAGGGAATGTCACTGCTCCTAGGGGGAAAAAAAAAAACTTAAACAAAAAAGGGAGATGCTAGGTGCCCCCATTGACCTTGTGTATATTCTGCTATAGCTTGAAAAAGATACATGAGTCAGACCACCTATCTTAAAATGATGGGATTTGCAAGTTTCCTAACCTAAATGATTCCCTTTACTAGGTTCTTCCTTTCAGTTATGACTTGGCCAGCTAGCACAGTTATGAAAATACTAAATTGCGTGCACAAAAGCTGTTAAGAAGTGTTTCAATTAATTTTCTGACACTTGAACAAATCCCAGTTTTTTATACTGTTGTGTTGCCAGGATCTCAGTGATGTTCTTATAGTCTATGCAGAAAAGAAAAATCCATTGTCCTTTCTTTTTTTAACTAGAAGCATTTAAGAGTTAATTACGTATGCACAAACTTTGTATTGAGGTGAGTGATGTGTGACTGCAGCTCTTCTCCTGGAGAATGAGTTAAGACTTTCAAATTATGTTGTCATTCAAATGAATTTCCTCCAAATATAAGTAAAAACCTTAATCTTTTAAAATTATATGTCCAATATTGAGTATATAAATCAAAATTTTCTGATGTATTTGATGTTGCTTGTAACAGAAAACTTTAACATTAATATCATCCCTCACAGTAATATCTTTGGGTTGTGTATTGGGTGCAGTCATTGAAGATGTGAAGTATTTTTAGAATGTATGTACTTTTTATGTTGTCTTTCTCAATTATCTTTGTTCTTCAGGGCTGATACAGGGCACTGTAAAATGTTTTAGAGGGATGTACATTACAGAGAAACATCAATTGTGTAGGTTGATGCTTGAAGGCAAAGCTGTGAGGAAAATGTATTTTCAGGTCACTGGATGCAGTCAATGGCACTGAGCCTCATTTCAAGTGACCAAGATACTACTTAGAAATCCTGGAGCAGCAGCTATTAATCTGTTCAATGTAAATAGGTTCATTAATGGACTATATCAATTTTTGAGTACACAGATAATAGAAGGTTTTATTTGGAGAGATTTGTGCAGCTAATGGTACTTTTGGTGCTCAGCTCAAAGTTTTGGCTCATAGTCTTCTGTTTAGAACTTAAATTTTTAACTCTAGTTAGGAAAAAGAATAGGAAGTGTTTTCAAGGGCAAAGAAAAGTTTCTATTCAGGTGACTTCCAACACTTAAAGCCTTCCTCTTGCTGACAGGATCTTGCTTTTTGCATTCTTCTATTGCATTATTCATTTTTTAAAATTGATCTAAATTGTCAGGACCTTGAGGACACCAGTAGGTGATAATGGCCCTAAGCAGCCTCATCTGGGCCTCCCACCAATGCCCCATCCATGGGCCGAGGACCCCAATTCAGCTCAACCCAGGGCCATCAGTCCTTGCCCAAGCGATGCTGCAGGATGCCGGTTCCAAGCTCTGCCAAAGCCCTGCCCCCACCACCCCAGGTCCTGCTGAGCTGGACTGAACCTGTTGGCTGATGTCCCAGTCTGGCCTTAGTCTGTCCCTGTACCGAGGGAGTTGCCCGATGCACTGGCCTTGGGGATGCTCCCAGCTGCCCCTCAGTCTGCCCTGCTCCCTGGCAGTGGGATGACCCCTGTCCTGTGGGCCCTTGTGGGGACCATGCCCTGGTCTCAGTTCTCAGCTCAAGGGATCTGCTGGCCCCACTGCACCCTGGCATGCATTATTTTGTAACTAAAATCTGAGGCAGAGATGTTAATTTTAGCTGTAGACCAAAGAAATATTCACCCATCCGTTACACAGTTATGTGCTGCTGTGAATCTTAATGTCTGTCTCTGTAAAGGAAGGCTTTTGTAAGCTGAATGTTTTAAGATATAAACTATGGAGTAGATTGATAAGAAAAATGTAGCTTTGAAATTGCTTAGCAGTTGGAAAGTAATACTTGAGTAAATAAGTGCTTTACTGGTCTTACATTCAAATAATTCCTACGAGACATTAGCCTGACCATTTTCTAAGACATTTTGAAAGTAAATCTTACTCTGCATTTGCTATTCAAACAAAAAAACCCTCTGTTTTGGTTAGGTGAAAAGTTTCCAGTTTATAAAGCCTTTTTGAATATTTACACATGTTTCACTGAATCATCTGGAACCATCATTTTCACCCGGAAGATATAGCAAAGTGAATTTCTATTAAACTTATAAAAATCTATTGCTTTCAGAAACCATTTTTGGTACATTTCTGTATTATTGACACTCCTTAGAGTGTTGTTACTCTTTAGAGAAAACAGCAGAGCGTTTTATTTACAGTTGCTTGCAAGCCTGGACCTAAATGAAGCCCTGCGTTTTCAAGACCCATTGAAAGGGTGCTGAGCATTCCATAATTAATAGCCCTGGCACAATGAATCCTCCTGGGAGGCCAAACATAACAGGAGGGAATTTCCACTTCCATCCTTCAGAACCTGTCTGTATTTGGATTTATTTCTAGATACCTTCGGAAAGCAGGAATATATAGGATGCTATGTTTTTAGGGGAGAAATATTTAATAGGTAAACAAATAGCTTTGGTTTTATGTCCATTCACAGCATCACTATTTTTAGCATTAAGGACTGGTACTAATCCTTTCACTGTTCATCCTGAAGCTATTTTTTGATTCTAAGTCCACCCTGTCCAGAGGGGATCCTTGGAGAGTGTGAATCCTGGCATTTAGCATGTACCTATATACAGAACTACCTTCAAGGAAATGAACTCTAATGTTTGGAGCATGGGTTCCAAAACGATCATTGAATCTGCTCAATTGGAACTAAGCAAGTGATATTTGACAAACATCCAACATGACCTTTGATCTAGAAGTATTTTCTTAAGAGGAAGAGATTATATTTGATGAGACTGTTAAAGGAACACTATGTCTCATTTTGGTATTGATAGCATACAAAACCTTTTTATAGGTGTTAAAACCTTGGTGAATATTAAAATAGCTACAACTACAGCTTATTGTCTGCCATGCAGCTTGAACTCTTCAGGTTATTGCACGATTACTACTTGAAAATGTTACTTGAATTTAGTCTTTAAGTACCTGCAGAAGCATATGTGATACCAGAGCATATATTTGTACATATATATTTCATCTGAACGGAGGACTACATAACGATATCCAACAGCTGGTAGCCAAGGTCAGTGAAGTTCAAATTTAGGGTGGAAGATACTGTTTTCCAGGTAAGCATGGAACACACATAGGCATCACCATGCAGAGTGTCAGAGCCCTGTGTGTGCAAGTGAGAGGACTAGATGAGTGTGATAGTTTCCTGGTAGAGCAGAATAGTTTGCATTGGACTTCGTGCCACAATAAAATGGCTCATTTAAAGCTAGTATTTAGATATACTGCAATGAAGATGCATAATACAATCACATTTTAAAAATAGGGTAGAATTACTTTCACAGAACTTTGTAATCTAACAGATGTTTAAGTTTCAGCTAGTTACCTTAAGCTCCCTTTGTGGTCAATAGGTAGAAACAGAACTGAACTGTGAGAGAGATTGCTTTTATATGCCCAACTTAGAATAAAATGAAACAACTTCTACTTCTTTAAAAAATCAGGGTGGAAGGGGTGCTTTTGGTGACCAGCTAGGAGTTCTGATGCTAAGTCTAAAATAATTATACCAGGATATATGACTAGATTTCTGACAGTTTCAAAAATTAGTTCTTATCATTATCTTATTAAAATAGTTTATGCATACTGAGAACTGACTTGAAATTTTATTCATAACAATCTTAAACTGCCCTTTTTCTTAGTTCATAAAGTTCTGGTGTTTGGGGTTTGTTTGTGTTTATTTGCTCATTTCTACATAAAAATTAAAAGTCCATACTACATATAAAATTTTGCAAATGGTTTCTTTTACTGTAGTACCAAATGTCATCAACCGCGTCTTATACTTCACTAATTGGCTGGATATTTGAAAAAAAAGATAAAACATCTACTAATATTTATAAAATATATTTTATAAATTAGATAGAAGCTATGGGGAATATTAGACACCTATTCATGTTTTTGGAGCAGGCTTGAGAAGCTACATATTTGGCAAGCTTCAGGGTAATTTGAGAAGAAGAAATCACACAATGTTATCTTGTTCCTTCCCTTTTCTGCTTTTATACAATCCAGGAGATAAGGTTCTTTTTACCAATTGAAGCTACCATTATTCCAAATGTAGTTAGTGGGGTTTTTTTAAAACAAACTTGTAGCCTTTTATTCCATTTTTCCCCATTTCATGCTAGTAATATTTATGTGTGAGCTTCTAAACTGAGCATAGCTTTAATTTATATATTCATTTTGGAAAGCAGAATACCTTGTTTACATCAAATAAAACGCATCTATGTAAGACTAGAAAATTAGACATTGCACAGCAGGTCTTTATCAGTAACCTAGTTCTAAAATATCTTAATCAGAAATTGCCTTTGGATATGTGGATATTTCTCTAGCATTATACAGTCGTGGAAAAAATACTTAAGTGGTGCTGGGAGCAGACCAGAGTTTGAGACTCTTCTGTCCTAAACCTCTGTTTCCTCCTTGCTCCAGGCATGTATGACAGGGAAAATGGTTAATGTTTGATACAATAAATTTGTGTAATACATTAAATTTAAATGGCACATTAAAATAATTCTCTAACCACTAGATAGAGAACCATACTTGTCTTAGTCCCAGTGAATCTTGCATTGTTTGATTGAGTATCTTTCAACAAGAAAGATGGAGAATACTAAACTAGCCAGGAGTTTGTGATTATGGCCCTCATTTAGGCAGTGTGAGTTATGGTTTTGCTTTTCCTCAGGCTTGCAGGGAGATATGAACTTGTGGCCCCAGCACCATCCCTAATCAATTATTGTAACATTTTATCACAATTAAATATTTATAGGATTTACATGATACTGCAGTCAGTGTTGTCTTACTGCTGCTAGTCCACAACCAGACATGAACACTACATTTCCATATAAGAAGTTATACACATACTTACACAGCTATATTTATATGAATGTGTATATGTGTGTAGAGTTATGCAATACGATCGTGATAATAGATTTTGCCTTATTTTCTACATCATTGTGTTTGTAACTATGATTTTACTCAACATTTTTTGAACAACTGCTAAGTATTAAACAAAAATTGTTGGTACTCTGATCACAATAACATAAGGATCTTCTCACTGGAATGAAAAATAACTTAGACAGGGGAAAGATATATAAAAACTCAAAAGATTTATTTCACTTGATGTCAGTTTGACTGTATCAGCAGTTAATTTTCTCTGAAAGAAACTTACGCTTTCTATTTTCTATGTCCCTTTAAAGTCCTTCACATTACCTTTAGCTTTGATTAACCCAAATTGTTATATCCTATGTGTGTTTTTTGCCTCCTTGTCTCTCGTTCCTTTTCCCTAAAGATAGATAACTAACATAAGATTAATTCTAATACAGACTGAAAACATTAACAGCCTTATTGGGCTTTTACATTAAAAAGAAAAAACTTTAAAATAAGTTTTTAACACAGAGAACAATGCAATAATGCATTCCAATATGCATCATTTGCTTATTCAAACTATTTCTAAGACATTACTTACAAAAACATCTTTATTGTTTTAATGTGAAGAAGTAATCTTCTACGTTGATAAACAGTTAAAAGTCAGTGCACACTAAGAAATCCAGGGATAAAATTACATAAAGAAGGTCCTTTTTGTTTCTGCATGTGAATATCTTTTCTGTCTAGGAACATTGGGAAGTCTGAAAGGAACATAAATCTTAATTCAAATCTTTCTTGCTTTTCCCATTTTTTCCTCAAAAATCTTATATTGAAATGCTCATCTATGTTCACTTCTCTTAGTGAATCCTCTAAGACTGTAAACTTTTCCTAAAGGTCCAATACATTTCTGTCTACCCCATAAATCACAACTCCCTTGTAATGAGTTAGTGTTATAATGAAGACTCACTGGCAATGCCGTGTATTTTAATAGACAAATTACTCTAAATTAAGCTCTAACCATCTGTTCCATTTTCATTTATGACTCTAAAAAGAACATACTTTAAAATTATATCATTTAAAAATAATGTAAATGAGTGAAGTCTGCAGTAAGGCTTCTGCATATTTGTTCATTCAATGTAGCATACTTATGGTAACAGTGATGTTTCTTCCTTGCTCCAGGCATGTATGAAGGAGAAAGTGGTTAATGCTTGATACAATAAATTTGCAGTTATTATGAAGCATTAAGTATGTCAAAAAAGATATTTTGTTCCTAGAGAGTTACACTGAATGTAAATCTCTGTGTTGGAGCATCCTGATGGGATACCTGGAGGCAAAGCTTTAGCTAATTCTACAACTTGTAGGGGGTTAAGGATATCAGAGACATTAAATGCTGACAACTGTAGTTTTAATATGCTGGGGAAATGGAGCTATTCCATATCACTTTCTGTATTTGTTAACAGTTATGCCACCACCAGGGATCTCACTAGGACTTATACGGAAAGAACATGCTGATAGCTATTTAGAGGGAAAACAGTAATTTTTTTTTCTCCTGCAGACTCATTCCGTAGTAAATTGTGGTACAGATTGATAGAGCAGCAAGGAAGAGAATAGAAAAGACATGGTGTTCTTAAAGGATGCAACTGAAAGTCCAAGCAAATCTCTTTTCCTCCCATTGCCTCTCTGCTCTGTCTGCGTCTTCCATGTTTTAAAAATATTGCATCAAATACTTATATTGATTTCATAAGTGGGATAACTTCATTGTTGCTGATTTTGACTTCAAAATAAGCATCAGCAGTCTAAGACTATTCATCTCTGACTTCGTGTCAGAGACTGTTGCATGCTGTAATGACTGCTGCGATGAGTGTTGCATTTGATTGGGAAGCCATCTGTGGAAGTGGCTGATAGAAGTATTACTTGCCACGCAGAGACACCTCTTGTCCTGCAAGATTAGGCAGGTTTCCGATCTTACTGAAACATAAACCAGGACCAGCTGAAACTAAGAACTAAACTGACTTGCAGTTTGTCACCATATTAATCTAAAAGATGGCATCAGTCTCACCAGTTTGCAGTTTAAAATGTAGCAATTTCGCCTGGGCTAAATAATCAGGCTGCCTCTAGAGACAGTGAGACAGGGTTGTTTCTTCTCTGTGTTTTTAAACAGGATGAATTTCCTTTTGGAAGTGTCACTGCCTACAGAGACAGCCCGTTTGACTGAGGCAGGCCAGATGCTACGCTGTTATCTGAAGTTAGACAAGAAGAACGCCAAAGTTAGCATTTACTCACAGCACTCCATTTAACGTCTCCTTTTCAATCATTTATAGAATGACATCAATGATTATAAAGGGAACATCTGCTGATGGCTTTAGGAGGTATTAAGTTTGGAATGACTAATTTAGTCATATAATTAACAGAAATATGGTTTGTTTGGCAGAATAGGAAAAACACACTATAGAGATACTGATGATAATTGTGAAGGGCAGTAATAGAAATCAAAATGTATCACTTTAGTGTATTACATGTCTGAGTCTGTCATTCCAAAGTAAGTGCCTCTTAAAACCAGATGCTCCCTCTGCAATATTTGATGTGTATTTATAATGGATGGACAAAGGAGATATTACATCTTTTGTTGTCACTAAGCACCAAGGTCAAATTTGGTAAGTAAGCAATGGTTTCAGAGTTTTAATTATATACAAAATAATTCTCTTTAATTCCTGCAGAAATGTGTCTGCCTTTGGGGGATTTTCTAGAAGGCAGCATTTTAAAATTGGCCATCTTTTTTCATGTGTAAGCAGAAATAAATTTAAAGTATGTTTTATTTTTAATCTTGTAAATATTAAGAACATAATTCAGATCTCTGGTTTGGCTGAGGGTGTATCTGGCTAGTTTTCACACTGTAGCATAATGAAACTTTAACAAAGATGTTCCTTCTCTAGAATATTAACGACTGGAATTACAAGATATATAAATACAGGACAAAAAAAGTGATTTTCCTCTATCTAAATAAAACATATTGATCTTTCGTTATTTAAACTATTGAAATTTTTTTCCCAGTCTTCTGAATTTATTATTTTCCAGTTGCTCATTTATTAATATATGATTTTATTCTATTCCATTCAAATTCATAAACTAACCTTGTAACACTGAGCACTTTCCACTATACAGTTAAAAGCTGTGATTAAAGCTGTTCATTCTTTTCCATTTTCCACCCCAGTGTTTGTAGTATTTTGTTTTGCCAGGCATTTAAAATGTGTTTTAATTAGGAAAAAATGCTAAGAAATGAATCTTGCATTTGGGAAAATAAAGGCAGAAACCTTCCCTCCCCTTACTTTTCAGAACTTCCCTATAGATTTTTTTTTTGCCAGTTATTTTCACTTTGCAAATCAACTTTTTGTTCCATGTCATAGAACTCCCACTTTCGGTGGATTTCTGACTGTCTGGTACTGTTCCACTCATCCCAGGAGGAATGGATTAATGAGCAGAGCAAAGGTGAGAAGCTGAAAGTTCATGATAAATCAATGTTCTTCTATTAGTCCATAATTTATACTGTGAATATTACCACTATCTAGATGGACTCTTTTGGTATACATGTGTACATATTCAAAAGAATTACATGGCAGATGTTTTCCTCTGTGTGAGCTGAACTTCTGCTTGTACAGTTCTTTATCATACAGGCTTTCCTGGGGAAAAGAAGATTGATCAGAAAAGTGCATTACAAAGGGAGAAAAAGGAAATTGGAAATTTTCAAAATTACTGAAAAGTTATTATTTTCTTTTCTATAATTTGGTTCACTAGCAATCGTTTAACTATATAACTTAAAATGTATTTTTTCTTTTGTGGAAGTTTTTTACTAGAAGAGAGAAAAAGTATAATTTTCTTTCTGTCTAAAGTTTCCAGTTGTATTTAGGAGGTGATAAGTTTGGGGCCATAGTGGCTATTACTGTTCCTTTCTGTGCCCTTTGAGAGCTCAAACTATGAAATGAAGCCAAAGCTGCAGCTGCAGCAGCAAATATGCACTTTTTTTAATGAGAAACATCTTGCTGTTTTCCCCTTCCCCACAGTAAAATTTTGCATAAAATGAAGAATAACACATCATGTTAGAAGTAGGCCACAATCTATTAACATTTAATTTTGTAGTGATAAAATTAAACACAGGTATAACAGATTTTTTCACAGATTTTGTTTTTTGCAGATATTATTGCACATGTACTATTGTATGTAGTACTATGCATTTAGAAGGAAAATTACCTTTTTGCGCCTTTTTAAGTTCTTATTCTTCAGTTTTATATGAATATTTTCAATTGATAGCAATTTTACACACAAGCGTCATCCTGATATAAAATTTTGGTACTATTTCATGTAATGCTTTCATATAAACAAAGCTTAGATTCAGTGTACTGTCATGTCAGCTTCGTGTACTTCTTCAGTTTTATTAATTCTAACATTCATTCGCTAAAGGGGTAATGATTTATTGTGTTTGGAAATTCCACAATACCCTATTTTGCTTTGACAGCTGTATTTATTCCAGTGAGCTAATTAATGAGAATCCCAGTTGTTAAGATGATTTTCTGATGTGTGGACAAAACACAAAGAAATAGCTGACAACTACACACTTTGGTTTCAGGAAGAAAAAATGGTTTCTTTCCTTTTTTTCCCCTGCTCTTAAGGTATAGAATACAGGGATTGTCCATTGGAAAGAAGAATGAATCCAGGCAAATCTTTTCATTTCAATTTAAAATCCATTTTTGTAATAGTTGCTTTTAAAGGTTTGTCTATAATATGGCTAAACGAAAAAATCCCCACAAACAAACAGTTGAAGCTAAAATAATTCTATTATTTTCTTAGCTGAGTTACTTCCCACAGTGAATTAAGCGATGTGATTAAAGTGATTAATTTTCTTTCATAGTTTCCTTTATGCAGCAATCTATGATCTGAAATGTAGGAATCTTTAATCTAGCAGTTAAAAACATAACAAGATATAACTATGGCTAAAAGCAGAAGTCAGAAACATTTAAATTGGCAATAAAATGTAACTTTTAAAAACAGGATGAATCTGACTGTATTTTTGAGTATCTCACTACATTGAGGGCAATTAGTAATTGACATTCCTTTTCATGGAAAGTGACAAATTGATCATCATTTGGAATCTTGAAATCAAAATTAGATGCCTTTGAAAAAAATGTTCTGTAGCCCACTCAAAAATTAAGACTGATAATGTTAATTTATGGTAAAAAGAAAAAATAATAATTTCGCGATATGAAATAGCAAGAAATTCTTTGGTGCATGTTATTTAGACATTGGATAATAAGATTATAGTGGATTCTTCTGGTCTTAGCAGTCCATGGATCTACAAAAAACTGTTCAAATAATACATGATATGAGTACAAGCAGGAGATAGAACATTTTGAAATGAAGGATGACATTAGGGAGGCAGCCTGGTTTAGCAATTAGTGCATGGATTCACTAGTCAGAAATTCTACATTCTATTCCCATATCTGACATTGATTAGCAAGTCACATTAGGACTTATTATCAAAAGTCAGATATGCAGCTGATCATCTAATTAAGATCATCATGCTATTAGCATAACTGCATTTGCAAATCATGCATGCAGAGCTTTAGCCTTTGTTTAACCTTGATCTGTGATATGAAAGCGGACTTCTTATTCCATTATTTGAGCAGCTCACAATTTTTAATGTATTTATCTTCATCAGATTTTATCAAACTGGGTAATATTATTTATCCCGATTTTAAGAAAGTGGAACTGCAGCACAGAAATATAAAGATATTTCCAAAGATATTTAGGCATTTAAAGATGCAGATAACCAATTAATGAGATTTTTAATAAATCCCAAAGAATATCACATCCTTAAGTCCTATATATATTTTAATGTCATTTTAAGTGCCTAAATCACTTTAGAATTCCATTATGCATCTTGTGAGGGTCTATGAAGTCCAAATAGAAACTCTGTCCACATTAGCAAGTAGCACAGACCAATATAAGCAGATTAGTAAGATGAAACAGTCTGTACTAAGGATCTGGCATTTGCACATTTCAGGGGGCTTTAATGCTGGGCTAGTTCCAGATATGCTGTGGACTGAATGCTTGTTAAAGCTCACCTCCTATTCACTTTCATTCAAAAATCCAGTTGTGTGGGGCTCCAAGACCAGGCCATAATACGTACAAAAGCATGGTAAATGGAAATGATCAGGAAATTTTCTTAAAAAGATCACACCTGAGCTAAAAAGTGGATATAGTCTTACTCTGTGAATCATAGAACCAGTAAGCATGTAAGTAATTGGATTCCCCTCTTCAGAGGTAGAGAATATATATGTCCTTGCTTGAAAAGTCAATATTAGTAAACAGATTTGGTCATCTAAAAAGTATGGTAGGATTGTTTTGTAGTAGTTCACTTAAAAAGCTGGATAGAAACAGTTAAAACTACCTTGAGAAGGGATATGTTTGATTTATGGAAGGTTAGCCAACTTAACAAAACAGAATACTTAGCACCTGTCTAACTTTGAAAATATTGCTGTATTTTGGGATTATTTTAGTAAATATTCCAAATCTCTCTTGGCCAAGTTTGTGAGAGAAAGCAATATTTTTCCATCCACTGCATTGCTTTCACATATTCATGAATTTTCCGTATGATGAGAGAATGAAGGAAGAAATGTCTCCTTTCAGTGTTACTAAGTGTACGAGTAAAATAGAAAACATTTATGAAATTAAATACATTTCCATTCAATAAGGTGAAAGAAAGATTAAAATTTCAAAGAATAAATATGATTGAGAGTTTCAGATGGGTAAATATTTCAAAGATCTCCTAGAATTACTAAATCCACTAACTGCTGTGTCATTCTTTTGAATGAATTCCTTTTGTCACTCTTATGTTTTCCAGAAAAATATCATGGACAGGTAAGAGGTGCTCTGTGAACTGATAGTTCTAACCTAGATTTTTTAATTTTTCCAAAATATGAAATGGACTTTCATCACTGTACATATGAAAAAAATCCCAAAGCAAGCCAGTTCATGTGACAACTGCAGATGTACAAAATTTTCTAAGCTATCTAGATTTCTTCCCTTTTTTTCTTGTGCTTTGGTAATGCTGACATACTTAAGTAATAAATACACAGGAGCATTACTCAAGAGAGGTCAGCAAAAGAATGCTGGAAAAAAAAGAAGGTTTGTTGTTACCCTAATAGCCTTTTCATGCCCTGAAATATTACGTCAGAATTAAAAATACAGGATGTAAACAACAGACATTGAAAACACCCAAATGAATTGAATAGGGTCAGAGGTTAGTACTGCAAAATGAAAAATCTATATGGATTTTAGATGAAACAATTACTTCTTTGTATCTGGAATTTTGGGGTTTTTTTTTGTTTTCTTGTGGGTTTTTTTTGTTTGTTTGTTGGTTTTCTTTGTGTTTTGTTTTGTTTTGTTTTGTTTTGTTTTGTTTTGTTTTGTTTTGTTTTTTTAAGGACACCGGTAAAGTAGTAGTAGTAAGTTTCTAGAATTTTCTTGCCATGTTCCTGAGTGAAAAGATATCTTAATCCACATCCTTTCCTTATGTTTGTCTCTGACTGAAAACTTACAGCCTTGATGACTTGTACCAAATACTGTGGATGACTCAAGAGAGTATTTTTTCACTCTAGAAAATTAAGATACGTCTAGAGATTTTCCAGATGTTACTGCTAAAAGGATTTGTGACATCCTAATACATCCCTTCAGAGTCTGCTAGTCTGATAGATAAATTGAAGGAGGTGGTTTTATAAAAGCATCCTACTCTCTTCTTTCAGCATTGTATATGCAGAAAACCTCAGCTATCCTTTTAGTGTAATCACTAACATGCTTATAACATATTTCCATTTACATTATTAGTATAGCTTGGTAGGTAATTTACAAGGTCCAAACTTAATACTCCACATTACCCTGTGTAAGAAAATATTTTTAGCTAAAATATATATACTTTTCCTTTATAATTGGTGAGAATACTCACTGTTTACTTTTGTTAATTTTACAACATTTCCTAGAAATAATTCTCATGGAAGCCTGTTTCATTAAAGGCTGATACAACCTGACATATACCCTACATGTTATCAATGGCTTTATAATGGCAGTACCACAGTGGGTTTTAGTGAAAAATCGCTGTCAATGGCATATGGAAAGTCTCTATAGGAAAATACAGTCATCTTTGACATTTTGGGCATGAACAGGAATGGTTTGGTGTCTGCCAAGATATTTGCTACCATGGATAAAAAATAGTAGAATGGAATGGATTTTCAAGGGAGCTTCAGAAAGGATTTACAAAGTATCTGAAGGAAACATCAGCAAGGAAAAAGCCTTTCTATGTGAAAATGCTGTGAAGACATGATGAATCTAATTTACTTGTTGAGTTTATAGGCAACAAGTAACACATGGCAAGATGAAGCAGTGAGCAGTAGGGTATGGACTGAAATATACACAGGCCACAGTGAACCCCAGCAGTGGCAACGTCTTTCATGATTAAGCAAAAATGAAGTCGTTAAACTGCAGAAAAGAGGGTTTGGAATTCCTCAGTTTTGCGTAGATTATCCTACCTGTCAGAGTTTTTGAAATCTGAGAGTGTCAGTGAATGCTGCTGAAAAGAAGAGCTTCCAAAAAAGGTGAAGAATGGTTATGGGAGAGCCAATTGTATTACCAAAGAGGTTCACTTCCTATTTCTTGTTTATTTTCTCCACTAGCATCCAACAGTGGCACATCCCAGAGACTGTCCCTGCTTCAGGTGACAACTTCAACTCATAATAACGTCACCTTCCTACAAAAACCTACATTCAGTAATAGTCACCTCTTTCACTGGGTTTTCCCGAAGTAGAAACTTTCTAATATTATGCTTTGTTTTTCATCTGTACAGATTGGAATTAATATTGTATTTTATTACTTTAGGATTTTATCTTGGATTTTCTTTTTCCTTCTCGTTTGTTTTAAAAGGGCGTGACAGAACAGCAGTGAGAAAGGCTGCCTCTGCTTTTGGTGGACGGGTGAGGGAAAGGAGGAGATTACGATGTCTGCATGCAGACTGAAAGACTCCTGACAAAGCACATGGCTTGCTTGTTGCAAAGGAGCCGATCTACAGCCAAGTCTCAGAGGTCAAGGAGAGGATACATTCCTAGAGACCCAGAGGGAGACTGTGTGAAGGTTACTGCAACCCAGGAAGGCAGTGCAAATTGCTGGACTCCAGAGCATCTGGAAGGAGAGGCTCATTCTGAAAGGAAATAGAAAAAAGGGGGAAGATTTGTTTTCAAAACATTTATCTGCATCATCCAGAAGATCTACATTTGCTGTGTTTTAAGGGGTTTTCTGTGGTCTAAGAAAACACAGAGATTAGAATTACTTTAGTGTTTTGGGGTATGCTCATTCTACAGATAAGATTGGTTAGTACTACCTAAAGGCTCAGAACTCCTCAGAGTCACACCAAAACCTCATAAAGGCAGATGTTTATATATAAGCTTTCTGGGATGGAGGGCCTCTTTTCCTTATTTGGAAATGACTACAGAAATATTAGTAAATTATCCTTGGTATAATTTATTTGGCCAGTCCTGCTGGTAGAAGGAGACAAATAGCTACTATAATGGACTAGAAACCATGGAAAAATAAGTTTGCCGTTTAAACTCCTGAAGTTGATCTAATTAGTGATGACAACTAGTCTCTAGTTAGTACAAGAGATTTAAGAGCATACTCTAATACTGTTTTCTGTTTCCCTCAGTTTTTGCCTGCTCTTCTATCTCTAGATGCTAAAATCAAACATTTCAGTTTTCCAAGAAAGTGCCTTTCATAAAATACACGCTACAAAAGTGTATATTTTCTATTCTGTTTAAGACATCATTTATGTATAAAATCTGTGGTTCAACGTTACAAATTCATAGACAAGTGGGCCCCCATACAGTGAGCCAAGTTCTCTCTGTCCTATATCCTCAAGCAATCCTAATACAATTCAGCAAAATAAATGCATAAGCTATAGGAACAAACCATCAACAAAAGACATTGATCCCTCTGTAAACTGAGCATAAAGCATTATGCATTTTTCAACCTCCTTCCCCTCCTGTTTTGGGATAATTGACTGTTACTGAACATGAACTGCAATCCAGATTCCACACGCTGTGCAGAAGCACTGTCACTTACATCTTACCTGCATGGTCTCTACTGAGCAAAGCTGCACGACACTTCGCTTTGTTAGTATCTGTTATATTACGCCAGCTAGCTGAGATGCCAATGAATTAGTGTAAGAGAGTAATAGTTGGTATTAAGTATAATTCTGATTGTCTGATTTGCCATTTTTGATGGGACTTCGTTGAGTTGTCTGACAAAGTGTGTAAATAATTTGATACTGTGAAATTATGGGATTCCTGTGATAACAGTTTGGGGTTTGTGATATAACGTGTCCAGACTTACCTTCAAAAATTACTATGCAGTTCACAGTAGATTTTACAAACTGTTCTTTTCAGAAATACTTTATTTTATTATTGTGGGTCAGATACTACTGTCATCATTGTAAGCACCTGTAAATGTAGCTTCTCATGCTAATAATCGGGAAAGATCTACTTACCTGCAAATGCAAAGATATGACCATATTTATATTAGTTTTTATAACACAGGGATAATTATTAAAGGAAAAATATTGATATTGTTGCTGGGGATGATCCAAACTTTGGCAGATTGATGCTTCTGAGAATTCTTTCACTGTCAGCATCACAGTACTTAATTTGCCAAAAGTTACTTAGCCAAGAGAAGTGTCAAAATCACTATTAAGATAAAGACTTCTGCTTCTGCATTAGAACAGCAGGGAAAGCAAATGCTGATGTAGTTTTCAAAACAATGAACATGAAAAGCAGGAGATGCAACAGAAAAGAAGTAAACAGAGTATTGGCAACTATCAAAGGCTTGTTAAAAGGAGAAGCCACAGAGAAAGACTTCAGGACTTCCAGAAAAGGCAGAGGATCCACATTTGACAAAAGGTAAAATCCTTTATATCATACTACAGTGTGCTATAAACATATAGCACTTGATGAAACAGGGTACCCTTGGCAAATTTGATGACAATACTAAATCAGCAGAGTGGCCAACAAGACAAAAAATGAATCTGCTCTCCAGGCAGACCTTCATAATCTTGAGGAGGCAGCCACCATTAAAAACTTCAACAAGGAGTCCATAGTTCTGTTCCTGGGGCTAAATAACCCCACGTGTCAACTCAGGATAGGAACCAACTGGCTGAGTAGCAGCAACAGTGAAGAGGACCTGGGGATTGCTGTGGATGCCAAGCTGAATGAGAGCAAGCAGTGTGCTCTCATTGTGAATAAAGCAAAATGCATACCGGGCTGCATCAGGGGTTGCAAAGACAGCAGACTGAGGGAAGTTGTTATGCCCTGTACTCACCATTGGTGAGGCCACACTGAATACTGGATTCACTTCTGAGATTCCCAAATCAAGGGGGATATTGAGAGACTGGAGAGGGTCCAGTGGAGGGCTATGAAGACAAGCTAGACTAAAACATGTGACATACAAGGAGAGGCCGAGGGGTCTGAGCTTGTTTAGTCTAATGAAGAGGAGGTCAAGGGCAACCTAATAGCAGCTTGCAATCACTTGAAGCATGCTTCCTGTCAAAGGCAGCAAAGCCAAAACCCTGCTCGGTAATGGCAGATGATGTAGTAAGGGACAATGGCCACCAATTGCACCTTGGGAGGTTCAACTGAAGGAGGAAAAACTTTTCCACAAGGAGTGTGGTGCGGCACTGGAACTGGTTACCCATGGAGGTGGTGGCAATCTCCATGCTTGGTGCTTTTCATGACTCAGCCAGACAAAGGCAGAGCGGCCTAACCTAGCTAGGTGATAGCCCTGCTTTAAACAAGAGGTTCGACAAGAGATCTCCAGAGGTCCCTCCCAACTGGTGTTTCTATAATTCTGTAAAATAAATTGATTAAATATTGCTCACAAAACATTTAGGAATAGATTTACTGAGTCAAAATTATCACTAAAGAACATGATTTTACATTCTATATACATCCAAGATTAGTATTTAGTTTCCATTACTTTTTTCTGAGTATTTCATTACAGAATATTGGGCTCATTATTTAGATGAGTAAATCAATGCTTTTAAATTTCTGATTTTGGCTTTGATTCTGGCTTTTTCTCTTACAGTGATTCTAGAGACTGTTAGAAATGTGTGATATCATAATGACTATATAGGGCTATTACTGTTCATATAGCAAACTAAATGTGGAGACTGAGAAAGAGAAGAATGTAAATGATCACTGAAATCTTTCCCCAGTTCTGTGCTTATTTACCTTTAGTTTTAAGGGTAACTGTAATACTTCAATGCAATTTTTTTTTCTTCTAATAATGCATTTTAGTCATAGTTATAAAATGTTGTCCAAACAACTGCTAGAACAGTTTCTCAGAACCCATAACTGATAATGTATTCAGTAAACTGTATTGTAACTTTGAAGAACAGGTTAGGACAAAAAGTGAAGAATAATATCTTTTCTTAATTGTATCTGCAAACAGAATTCAGGGTTGTTAATTAAAATGTGGTTTGGGTAATGGCTTTTCTATTGACAAAAGAAATTACAATACGAGCCTTACATCTTTTAAAAGAATAGGTCAGATTCTGATTACGTTCACATTGGCATAATCGTAGAGTGTTTCTGTTGATGCTAATTCATATTTATACCCATGTTTCAGAATTAAAAATCCATTCAAGCATTTCTAACAATACAGTGCCTCCTATCATGATACTTGACATTGATTTAGTTTTAGAATTAAAAGAAGTAAATGAACAGTACAGCTTCCTAAATATAAATTCATATCAATTTATTCTTAATTTTTAGTTAATGCAGAATATAACAGAGAAAACTTAAATTTGTCATCTCTTTGTTGAGTTCACTTTTTCACTGTAATAATTGATGATTATTAATAATGCAGGCATCTGAAACAGCAGTAATAATTTAAAGAAATTATATAACCTATTATCTAAACAGCAGCTTGCTTAAAATTTCAAAATACCAAACTTTTTTTTTTTTTTAATAATTTAATTTTCTGTAATGCTGGCAAAAAGATTGATTTAGAAAAAATTTGTTCTTCCATTTCGCATTTCTCTGAGTTTTGTTGAGAACTAAAGGGTAAAGAGAACATTTTATTTCATTCATTATTTCTGAAGAAGACCAGGTTTTTTGTTGTAGACAAAAGACACTGGCCTGTGGTCAGAAACAATAATGTCTTATATATAATAGTCTTGTTTCTTCTGCTCTGTACTACTTTTAAGACTTTTTGTGCTCTTGGGCATGTATGTCATGAAAGCTATTTCTTCTTCTGCTGTCAGAGTTGGTAATTCTGACAAAAGTTTCTTTCTGTGCATTGAGTAATATTTATAGCCCAGTTATAAAACAATTATTTATATGCATAGCACAACGCCTCTGTGATAACCTCCCAATTCCAAGTGTCTTAAATGAGGATGGCTGACTGTTTGAGTCCTTCAGCATAATGATAGAAGTATTGTGAACTAAGAATATCCATTTGATAGGGGTTGACTTCACATTTATAAAATGCTGTATCTTTGGGCCAGCTGCTCCACTGCTTGACTTTTATGATGGTGAAAATGTTTTTCCTAACATCCAGTTTGAACTTCTCTTGCTTCAATTTATACCCATTGTCACTTGTCCTCCCAATATTCAGCACTGTGAAGACTCTAGCTCCATATTCTTGATGACCCCCTTATAAGCACTGGAAGGCTGCTATTGGGTTCCCTTGAAAGACTTCCCTTCCCCAGGCTGAACAAAACTTGGTGGCTCTCTGCTGAACTGACTCAAGTTTATCAATGTTTTTCTTGTATGGAGCTTAAGGAGGGGCATAATACTGGATACAACATTCTAGATGAGGTCTAACGAACGCTGAATGCAATGCTGCAAGTGCCTGAGGTCTTTACTGTATCTAAGATCTTCTTATGCTCTCAAATGACATAACCTTTCTTCAATCAGCTGTCATTAAATTGGAAATTCCTGGTTTTTCTTAGTGTGATGATCACATTTATAACAAAGCTAAGGAACGATGACAGAATTATATACGTAAACAGGAAGGTTGTACTGATTTTCCCATATAATTTCCATGGGGAAGGCAAAAATTATATCTTGGTCCCCAAAATGTGGTCCCACTCTGCCAGTGGACCACAACTCCTCATTCCAATGCTGCCCTTAAGTCTGCATTGGCTCCTCACCCATACCGGGGTAGAAGAAGATACTGTGCTATGGTGGCAAATAATGGATCTTTTACTGAATTAGAGCTATGTGCAGACTGTGATACATGGATGACTTCCCAGAAAAGATCAATTCATTTTTTACAGTATCTCATTATTCACATGATTTAAAGATGTAACTCTAGTAATTCCACAGCCATCATTTAATATATTTAAGACCTTTGAAAAAAATACAAGAGAAATCAACAAAACTGACTGTGAAGCAGGAAATAATAGAAGCAAAGATCGGCCTTGATAATGACTAGCATTGTAATTTGGTGGTCCTCTACAGTGTTGCCAGAGATAAAGAACTGACATTTCTATATTCTATAAGTAGAATTATTTAGTGTTTAAATGTTTCTTCAGTGGAAATTCAATGGCAAATAAAAAGTACAAATGTTAATTGTACAGGTTCATTCCACTTTATAAATAAAATGAAAGATATAACAGGAATATTTGATTTGTTGGAAGATGTAATCCATATTTCCCACAAAATGAGAAATAATTTTTATTCTTTTAATTATCCTGCTGTAGTTTTTCCCCCATTTTCATTAGCCAGTTTTCAGTTATCTTCTTAAACCTTTGTATAGACAGCTATCTTAAATATTCTTTATGATGTAATACAAAACTATCGAATTTATTAACAAGCGAGGGTTAGAAATAAAGACAATTCCATTAGCAACAAAAGAATATGAGAAGAATAAAGTCCAACAAAAAACCCCAAACCTCTTCACATTGGAAGCAGTGGACCAAAACCCTAAAATTGTTACGTTAAACAAGTACAGTAAACTTGAAAACTACCATATTGGAATGACCACAAGGACTTCTACACAGGCTGCATACTCAATCTTACTGAAGAATGATCGAATGAAGTAATATGGTAATTAAAACACTTTTTTTACATTCTGCATGTGCACAAAAATATCCTGTCTTGTACTGTAATGAAGCTGTAGTACACTACATGTTAGATTCTCTTCAGAGCAATTTTTGCTTCAGTTAGAGGTTTTCCTGCAAATATCTGAAGTAAATTTAAAAGCAAGGATTCCCACAATTGTCCAGCTCAGGTCTGCAAGATTTGCCTTCAGCATCTTTGAAATATTCAGCTTGTTTCAGAGTCCTGCTAAGTCATGCCTGCTATACAGTCCAGTGAGCTGATACTGCTGGTGTAGACACTCCACAGATCAGCACAGTGCTCTGAAAGCTGACCCTCATCCCACAGCTCAGAATATCAGACCGATGAAGAGGTCAAAGAAGCTGGGTTTTTTCCTCAGATCTGTGAGTTTTGGTGGATAGAAAGACAGCATGAATTTCTCCTCCAACGTCCTGTTGCTAGACCCTTTGGAAACAGAAAAAGGCAGTGGCAGTAACAGCTGGCTGTTGCAGGTATGCAGTGGTCTGAATGACAATGAAGTCCAGGATAAAGGAGCTGCCTGAGTGTGTAGGCCTTGTGAATCTGCTTCATACCTATCATAAGCATTAGCCATAGTATTGGAAGGAGGCCCCTGATTTGTGATTTGGCTGCTGAGCCGGCAGAGAGCATTTAAATGACTTGTTTCCAGTTGAGTTCATTGTTGCCAAGATAAATCTTCTTTACTCATAAAGGAGATTATGAGATTTCATGGTTTCTGCTACAGATGAATTAGATAGATAACCTTGATGGTTAGGTCATCAGGATGTTCAAACTTCTGAGCACTTGTGAGAGCCAAGAATGACCAGCTGTGCATATTATGCCTGAAGGACTGTGGTGAAACAGGAGAAAATGGCTTTGACCTTACTAACAGTAGTTGATTTCTGAAGGATACTTATACAGTGGAAGACAGCTTCTGTGTTATTATGATAAATAATAGATTAGGAAACCAAAAGTGCTTGTGAAGGTAGCTATCCAGAAAACTCAAACATCTTGGGTACCAGAGAGCTTGGCAAACTGGAAGAGCCACAGAACTCCCAGGCAATGGATGCATCAACAGATACAATCCCTAGTCTCACTAACCTATGTGTAATCTATGGTTACACTGCAATTTTCATGTAAATTGAACCTTGTATTGCTACTGATATGGGTGCTCCCACCCTATTCTCTGTTGGGAGCTGCTTGTTCTGGTGTGTTTCTTGTGTCAGTGAGTCAAATGAAGGAACTAATTTGACTGAAAGCTAACTTAGATTTGCTATCAACTGTGTCAGTTCTTCAGTTTGTCTCACTGTGTAGCTATCTTTTACTGGTTTAAAGGGGATGAAAATAAGGTGGGATGCAGAAAAGGGTGGGATTCTAGGATCTTCTTGTAAATTCTTTTGGAAAACATAAGAGATGATATGGTTGCTATTGTTGTGCAGTTTGGGTGAACCTAAGCTGTGAGCAGGGGAAGAAGCCCAAAGAGAAGCATAGTCTCTGGTCACTGTCATAGGGGACCTTGATTTGGTTATCCAGTGCTGGCCTACATATTAGGTTTTTCAGTACTCGAAGTGACTTAAATACAGATAACAGAAAATGCAGATGACAGAAGAGCTTTCTATTGCTGATCAGTGTCATTGTGGTCCATAAAACTGAGATTTTTCCTTATCCTTTTCCTTTCCTTACCTTGGCTTGAAGTCTCATTGAGCCCTGAATTAAAAAAACCCAACAAATCACTCCCCCTCCCCAACCCCAAAGCCAACACCCTTACAAAGAGAATTTCTAAACTTAAAATACAGAGTCAATTTGCAATTTCCTACTAGCAGGAATATATATATTGATTATAGTCATCAGTGAGAACATCTAATGAAGTCCACTTGGCTTCGGATTCTGCAAAAGATAGAGATGCCTGAATCAGTTACTTATGGGTAGACGCTTACATGAGAGCTAGGTGTCTGGTCAATGAAGAGCTTATCAATACAGTTAGTGGAGACCAGAGAGGTACTCATCAGTTATTCATTTGGTCAAATATAGGTATAGATTAAAGGGTGAACTGAACAGTTCTCTAGATTCTATTGACTATAACGTCTAGACCTTCATAATATATAGTGGCAGTTTACAAATCTAGTTCGTTTTAGGTACTTTAATCTGCAAACTAAATTTTTATCCCAAAAGATAAATAGAGGTTAAAGCTGCCTTCAGTACTGTTGTACCATCCAATATTGGGAATGCTTTATTCTCCTATGTAAATGCATTATTTCATAAAAGCTTCCAAACCAACACCACTATTTCTCCATGATAAAATATTCTGCTGCTTGCTACTCTGGTACTGAGATTTTACAACTTAGAGCTCAGAGGGTTTTGACTGAATGTAAACCTTTTGGCATTGCTGAGTGTCCATAATCGTATGTGTATCCATGGTAACTACGGGAGAGAAAGTATGGGTGTATAATCCTTCTTAAGTGATACAATGTTATGTTTTTCTTGGTAGACAAAGAGATGCTAGCCAGTCATAAG
Organism: Burhinus oedicnemus; assembly: GCA_008921705.1. Classification (NCBI taxonomy): domain Eukaryota; kingdom Metazoa; phylum Chordata; class Aves; order Charadriiformes; family Burhinidae; genus Burhinus; species Burhinus oedicnemus. The sequence goes on from VFFE01007859.1 coordinate 2,797,100, forward strand.
CATATTAAACAGTCTGTGAATATCAAAGCTGCACATACACTCCTTACCAGCAAAATGGAAATTGTTTTAGAAAAATTTTAATGTGTGGTAGTAGTTCAGGTATATAGATACAAAATTTCTGGAGCTTCTGTTTCGAATAAAAGTGGGCAAACTAACTTTAGATCAATCATTTTAGTTAAATCTCCTTTCTCTTAATCTTACAGTTTAATAGAAAAGTCATAACTAATAATGCCAATCTTGTTGTTTACCAGAGAAAAGGCTAAATTATTCTCTGACTAATCAAAATGGAATTTACAGCCTTTTAATGTGCTATATTCCTGTGTGATAGCCTAAACATGTTCATATAACCATTTTTGTATGGTGTAAATGGTTCAAGAATCAACATGATATTGACTGTACTATATTTTTAAGTAGAGCTTTTTTCCTTGTTTTCTTGTTTTAGTAAGTATTTTTGGTTAGCAAAAATACAGAATATTTTGGGCACAGTTATGACCATTATTTAAAAACCAAAAATAAGTGGACACCATTTTTGTTTTATACTTTCCAGCGTTCATCTTGTGAATGTTGATAAAGCCTGCAGGAACTGTAAGACTCTTGTCTTATTGACATGAAACAGCAGAATTTGCACACTTCTGCAAGTAAAATTAAAGACAAAGCACCCTTTGGCACTGATGCTTAAGTAAAAAAAAAACTTTGCATGCTGACTCCTAAATAAGCGTACCTGAATGGACACAAACTTGAAAAAAAAAAAGCTATCTTGCTGTAAAAAAGAAAAAAAAAAGTCCAATTTTATATACAGGTAAAACGGTTTCTAAATGGAAGAGTTTATTTCCAGTTTTCCATGAGTTTTCAGCTGCTTTCTAATGGGACACACAAACTGAAGAAAGAATGCAAGCATAGGTTCTGATCCCACAGCAATTTTTTTCTCCAACTGCTGGCCCACAGAAATTTGGCATCAGTGGCTTCACAGTCATGAAAGTAATCCATTGAGTGGAAATCTGGGTTTTTTTCTGTCTTTTTTTTTCTTCTCAACGATGAGATACTAAATTTGGTGTTTTGATGTCCTTCACAATGTCAGAGACTGATTATGCTTAGCACAGTTTCTATTTAAAGAAATAAGACTGGGAGTCCTCAAGTTAGTGTTTTCTGACAACATTACTAGGTATGTTTTTCTCTGTTTTCCCCTTCTTCAGTCATGAGGGTGGGGGACAAGGAGAGGAGAGAAGATAAATAAAATTTACAGTTGCTGTATTTTGCCAACAATTTAATTATGAATCCAACAAAGATAAGAATGAGGCTTTAGGTCCAGAAGATTTTAATTCTTCCTGAGAAATCTGTCACAGTAGAGCCCTCATTGAAAACAGTGAAAGGTCCAGTGTAGGAATCCTAAGGAAGAAAACCTCCATTCTGGACCAGGACCAGAGAACAAGAATAAGGACTATAATCCAGTTTCCCTGTAAGTATCTGCAGCCTTTGAGGAAAGAATCCATTTTCATTTTTTCAAAGGACAATGCTTCAAAGTCTCTCATTCCCACACTGGTAAGGTAGGAAAGTAAAAGATCTAGACTCAGTTGCATTCCATTAACTGCATATCTGATGTTGAAGAGTACGATAACCTCAAGAAACTGGAGAAATGAAGCTCTAGAAGAAGGATAATCTGATTACACAGAATTGTAGAACTGGAAAGCTTCTTGGGTGCTCGGTGCAAAGCATCATGCAGTCTTATTCCAAGGGAGAATCAATTATAACTTTTGTGATTTCTGATACTTGTTTGTCTACTCTGTACTTAGAAACCTCAGATGACATCCCAAGTTAATGACTTCCAACAATTCAGTGTCTTTTATTATTTAATAAGTTTTTCTTATAATATCTGTGTCAAATTATGCAGTCTGCATGTATTGTCCTCTTCCTGGACATATTCATAACATGTAGTCATGGAACCAGAATGATCTAGTCCGGTGATGTGCCTTTTGGCAGTAATTTTTCTTCAAAAGGAAAAGGCTAGTCGGATATACTAAATAATTCTGTGCTGGATCCAGAGCTAATTGCTTTGTTCTTATTTTAAGTGTTGCCCTGGAAATGTCACAGTATATTTCAATATGTGAAGTTAGCTGTAATTTATATAATATCTATAATATATAATATATAATGCTGGTATTTGTGATGATAAACAACAAAGCCTACTGAAGTTTAAAGCTACTTAGTAATAAATAAGAAAGCCTTAAGTAATTTTAACAGTGCTCTGAGCAATATACTTAAAAATTTGTGGCACCTTTGTATAGTTCTTCTAGAGGACTGCATGGGATGGAAAGATCAACCACTCCTGATTTCTTAATTGGGTCACTGTATTATGCATAATTTTTCATAGACAATTTTAATAATTTTAGTGATGTAAGTATATGTACTGGGCTGTAGAGGATGTATGACTTAACTGTAATAATAAGATTTTTATTTGGGGTTTTTACTCTGAAGACAGCTAAGAAAAGTCTCAGAGCTTCCCAAAACCACTCTTTCCAAAGAAACCACAATGTTACAGAGCCCTTTCATCATCCAGCATACGGTACTGTGGAACACAAAAATATACACTGTACTACTTTAAATTAATTCATATTTGCAGTAGACAGTCTGTGTGAGTATGTGCAATTATGAAATGTAACTTTTTTTTCCTCTTGACTTTTTTAGCTGCCTCACCCCTTTTATTTGAACACATACATATGGTGTGTGAGAGTGAGTAAGCTTTCTGTAAATGTTTGGAAGGAGCATCTGTCAGACAATAAAACTTACAAGAAAACATGCTTCTCATTTAAAGTGTATTCACTACAACTATTCCAGTGTTGGAATCAGTTCATTTGTATAGCTTGGAGGCATTAACAAGAGCAGAGAACTGTAAAGGCACCAGAAAACTTGAACTGTTACTAAGAATCCAAGGTATTTTTTTAAAGCATTTCTTCTATTCGGCATAGCAGTCTTCTGATAGGAACCTGCACCAGTTGACAGATAGGAAACCTCTGATTGTCCATCCAAAAAGACTGCAAACAAGAAGATGGCATGCCTTTTGCAAACCTGGAAAGCCTAAAGATTACAAAAATTGTTGGACCAAAGGGACCCTCTTCAGGCATAAATAGCAAGACTCCTACTGTCTTCTCTTGCAGACCAACTCAGCTGCCAGCAAAAGCAGGTGCTCTCCCCCTACCAGTGCTCCAGAGGAAATATTTAGTGAGTATTCACAGCTCTTTTTACAAATTAATATATTATTAGTGTTTTAGTTATATTTGTATAGTTTTCTCAAAGGACAAAAGCATTTAAAAATAAGTTTTTAAGGCTGTTATTTTAAACAATTGCTGGAGTTCAACAGTCTGATGCAATTACCATATTAATTTAAAAACAAAATTTGCACAACCCATGACAGCAACTTTTAAAAAATATTGGGTTTTAACAACTGTGTAAGCTTAAACAATCTAAAGCAATTACAATGTATTTTTTAATGCACAAGTTATGACAGCAAAGTAATTTATATAAATATGAAATGTATTTGACTTTAAATGTTATGCTATAAAACAGCCTTTGTAGAACACAAATTTAAAATAAATCATTTCTTTTGGCAAAGTAACCTGCAATTTAATCTTTAGAAGAATAAATATGCCACTAATGTTTTCCACAGAAACAGTTGCTACTCTAATTAATTCAAGATGTGACTCTAATAAGATTTCAAAAGAAAATCAGAAACAGATTTTTCTCAGAGGTAGTACTATGGACAAGGTTAAGATATTTTTATTTTCATTAGAAACACTTGTCCCAGGTAGAGTTACAGATTGGTAGTATATAGCACGGAAATATCAAATCTGAAAGCATTATAATAATGTTTTTAGAAGCATAACAATTTTTAGTGTTTCAGATATATGCTTTCTTTTTGGTTATAACTTATGGTACGTTACATTTTATTAGGTAACTGTTATTCAATTTTGAGTTTAGAGTGACTAATATGGCTAACATATTTTTTTCTTTTTATGTGGAGGGGAATGGAAAACCTGATGCTTGTCTACTGCTCCTGTAAAGTTATCTGGACATTACTTGTAACAATACTAGGTTATGCCAGCAGCTTGCCTGTGGGTGATGATTCTGTTTGCACAGCAGAGGAACTTGCTAAATACAGCATAATCTTCACAGGGAAATGGAGTCAGACCGCTTTCCCTAAGCAGTATCCACTTTATAGGCCCCCAGCACAGTGGTCATCAATGCTAGGTGAGTGAAGTACGTACAGTTTTAAGAACAGATAAGTCTCTTGATGGCTGTGGTTTTTTTTTTTCTTTTCTTAATAGTCAGTTTTAAGATAACTAATGAAAAAGGAAAAAAATAGCCAAACATTAAAATTGAAATGCAGAAATTGAAGTATCCACAATGCTTTCAAAAATCTACAACTGTTTTCAATTGACTTCTGTTTTCAATTGGCTGCAGCTGAAATAAGCAGTGATAAGCCAAATGTTTTAGTGTTCACTCATTTTTATACACATTTTTTTAACCTCAGATATAAAACAGAGAAATTGAAGAAATAGGGAGAATCTAAACCAGACTTTTATGTCATGCCATGTATTCACTCAAATAGGTGTTACTCATAGTTCTGACTACAGCATGTGGAAAAAAAACGAATATGCCAGCAATGGTGTACGTGATTTTGCTGAAAAGGGTGAAGCATGGTTGTTAATGAAAGAAATAGAAGAAGCTGGAGAGAAAATTCAGAGTGTACATGGAATCTTCTCTGCTCCTGCCATTTCCAGTGGTACAGGCCAAACCTCCACTGAATTAGAAGTGCATCCAAGACATCCCTTAGTAAGTAAATGTACATATTAATTTAAAAAGTTTATTTTATGTCACTAACACCCAAAATCAAATATTTGAGTTCTCACTTGTATGAACAATATAATGTAAAGAGTTACTAAAAAGCATGTCACATTGCAAAGAACACTGTACAGGTTCTATAAAGCAGAAGAGCATAATGATATTCCTTTCAAAAATTTTAATTTAAAATTACTATGAGCAGGAGTGGAGCATTTCAAAATAAGTGATGGAATCCTGATGGATCATTTTGTTTCATTAGGTTTCATTTGTTGTCCGAATTGTTCCAAGCCCTGACTGGTTTGTGGGTATTGACAGCCTAAATCTCTGTGAAGGAGACCACTGGATGGAAGAAGTATCAGTAGATCTATTTCCATATGATGCCGGAACTGATAGTGGTTTCACATTTTCCTCCCCAAACTTTGCCACTATTCCACAGGACACAGTCACAGAGGTAGGTATATATACAGTTTAGCACTTCATACCTGAATGTTTTGAGTCCTCCCTTTAAAAAATAACTATCTTATGACTACACGATAGACTCTTGTGAAACTCATTTCAGTATTTGAATCTGCTGATGCTTTCTATATGTGGATTTATTACATAGCTGGTAACCCTACTGCTTTTGTTTATTTTCTGTATCTTTCAAATTTATTAGGTAAATGCACACGGTTCATGAAAATTTGGTCTACATGTAAAGTATTTTCTGTAAAAGCTGACTATTTTTAGACTATTTTTAACAATTTTTAAAACACCAGGAAAATAAAAATTTTCAAAAAAGTCCTGGCATTACTAAATATGTACCTAGCAGGAAAATTCTTAGTAGTGAATACTGATATGGGGAGGAGTTTTCAGTTAAAAGCATTGCTGAAACCTGAACCTGTTACATTTGAGGAAAAGGAGCTAAGAGAAGGCACAGAACTTCTCCATTGTTATCGCAGTGACCCCACTTTCAATCTCTTATGCTTGCTCAATACTCTATATGCCTCATACTTTGCTTTTGTCATTTAAGGGTGGTGGGGAACATAGCATTTTGATTCAAATATTCTGAATACTATAAGCATTCAGTCAGTCCTTTCTTTAAGTCAGTTTTTCCAGAGCCAAATTCTGTATAATGAGTAATGAGAAAGGGAACAGAGAAGCTGGAGAACAATACATTTGGCCTCCTATATCCATATGACAGCTGCTATAGCATACCTAATATTATTATGTAATACTCTTGTACTCTTACTTGTAGTAACACCGACTTCTTCCCATCAAACCATTCCATACACTACTCTGTTTCCAGTACTTTCCACTGCAGTCCTCTATGCAAAGTTTGGCACAATTCATTGTGCCCAGTCTCAAAGCATTATGCATACAAATTCTGGGATTACCAGGAGTAGCTATGTGAACTGAGGTTCACAGAAACTGGTTATATGCATTTTACTTGCCAAAAAAATACTAGCATGATGTGTAAACATGATTTTACAGTTATCTTCTTACTAATATGATGTAGTTTCTTTAACGTTCCCCTTCTTATTTCACAGATCACTTGTTCTTCCCCAAGTCACCCAGCAAACTCATTTTATTATCCCAAACTCAAAATTTTGCCACCTATCGCTCAAGTAACAATGGTGAAATTAAAGAAAAACCAGCTGGGTCTTCCTGCACCTTATCTTAATCTTCCAGCTAAAAGCAATGAAATAATAGACTCTTTCTCAGGTAAGTGATAAGTACTTTGATATGCTCAATTCTGTTATTTCCATTCATTCAGAAAATATGTGAAAATCTGGCAGGTGATGTGGATGAAACAGGTGATCAGACAGAATATAGGAATAATTTCCATACTTACACATGGGAAATAAAACAAGCCAGCTCACATAAAAGAGAATCCCCGAAAGAATAAGGAAGAGATTTCATGTTTGAGCTATGATTCAGAGGTATGGGTTATATTCACATTGAGGGTTACTCAAGCCTTAGCATCAGCATAGATCAGTGAATTTTATAAGAAATAAACAACATTTGACCAAATTCTTTGCAACTTTGAAGTAAATACTCATTCTTAAGTTTTTACATGACAATGGAGCAAAAGAACTATTATTGTTGTCTCTTTCTGTGTCAGAGGGCTTGATATTTATGTGCAATAAGAATTGATATAAGTCAATTGATTTGGACGTATCTGTGATAGAAACATGCATCCTGACAACAAAAACAATGTTCTCTCTCATCTTTCATTTCTTAAAAATATTAGCCAATAACCTTGTTTAGGTAGGAAAACATACAAACTACTGACTCAAGTCAGTCTTAAAGGGTAATTTTCAAATCTCCAAATTAACAAATACTATATTTGCCCTAAAGGAAAGATAGCAGTTAGACAGTGTCCACCAAGATTTTATCTTTATACTTTTCTAGTGGATTTTTACAAAGTGTAAGAGGAATGGTTAAGAATAAGAAGACTGACATCTTAAATACCATTTTAGAGACCGCAATAGGCTAAATAGCCAATGTGTTCCTACAATAACTGCCATGTTTCAAGAAGACCTCCTCCAGAACAAGTCAGAAGATTGTATGCCTCTAGCTCTGTGCTAAAGTCACCTCACTTTGCACTATTTATACTTTAATAAATGCATTTCTTTATCAATTTATAGTGTTTTAATGTATTTCTATTAGTAAACAAGACATATGCAAAGTGAGTGCTATGTATCTTGTTTTCAGTCATATGCCTTTCCCACAGTATTTGAAAAGAAGATTTGGCCCTCTAGGATATAGATTTAAAACAATGCATTTGAAGTATGGTATTTAAAAAATAATTTTTAATCATATATCCCGACATATCATATGTATATTAACCAGTAAATCAGTCTATTCAAAACATATTACAGAAACAAAAGGACAGATTTAACTACCAGACTGTGTCCCTCATTCCCACTATAAACATGGGAATGAGTGATCACAACAGAAGTGGTGAGTTCCACTGTAATACCAGAAATTAATACCAGAGGTCACAAATTTAGTACAGCATATCAAGCTGGTTTTGTGCACACCTATTTTACTCACAAATGCTGTAATACACAGTTTTGATGCAATTTCCTGTGACAAGCAATATTTTAATTTAACTTACTAAGGAATAATCACCTATATTTTTATGAGACATATTTTCAATGGAAGTCTACATCATAAAAAGTACTTTAGAGTTACTGACTTCTTTTCTTGCAGTAAATTAAAACTATATTGAAAACCCTTTGAGTATTAAAAAGCTTCTAGTGACAGAATACATTTATTGGCAAAGGGAACTGTAGTGTACATACCAAACAATAGCAAGATGAATTAATGACCAAAAAAAATGGAACTTTTCTTTATTTCTGAAGGAAATTGGAACAAAAGTTAAGTGGAATTCAATATGAACAACTATAGGAACAATATCTGCAAAGAAATATAACTGTGCCTAAATAAACCAGAGAAAAGCTTTAATCACAGTGTTTTTAGTAAGCCATGCAAAGGCAAATGAGTTATAAAATTGACAGTATATGTTTTTTAATGCTATCTTCTGAATACAATTATTTTAAGCATAGTTTTCTTTGACAGGAATTCTATATTTTCAATTCAATAAATAACATGCGGCACTACTGATATAGTACCTCAGACAGTCTCTAGACCGCAACAATAATAATGATAACAATACCAGTGTTGATGAGCTTAGGAGCTGAAAACAGACGTTTTTATTTATGAGACAACATATGGATTTTATTAATATCACATGTATTTTTGTATAAGAAAGGACACTATTTGATCATCACTCCTTAATGCTTTGCCAACTATGTATTTGCCTTGAGCACCAATTTATGTGAAGTTACCTTTCTTTTTGGTGTATATTGCAGAAACACCACTGGACTGTGAGGTTTCACAATGGTCTTCCTGGGGTCTCTGTAGAGGTCTTTGCAGAAAAACAGGGACCAAGATCAGAACTCGTTTTGTACTTCTTCAGCCTGCCAATAATGGAATGCCTTGTCCAAATCTGGATGAAGAAACAGGATGTGAACCAGAGAATTGTGTCTGAAATAAAGAAACGATAATAATTTAGATAATTTAAAAGTAGGATATGTTTAACTAAATCTAAACTACATATCAGTCAATGTTCCTTATAATTTGGGTATGCTGCATTATAGTGCTGAAAAGGTATATTAGACTGGTTTTGAAAGTTGTTGTTTAATACCAAGATTTTGGGGGGTTAAATTCCTAAGGTTTAGTAGGACAACAGTACTTGATTATTTACAGACCAAAAAACCCCAAATAAATCCTTGTTATAAATATACTGTAAGTGCTTGGAGTACCCTCTAGTGGTAGGAAATAAGACGTGGAAAGATTGTACTTCACGCATATAAAAATCTTTCAGTCACAAAATCTAAACTAATAACGTTCTTAAATATTGTAATTTGTTGATCTACAGATATTTATATCTAGAAATTAATTTTTTCTCTAAATTATGTTTTTATAATTTATTGGCATTTTTGTCGCCTTTCTAAACATGTTAAACGTGCTTTTCTTCAGAAACTACTTACATAAATCAGTGACCAGATGTCTGCAGTGTGGTTAAGACAATAATATAACTGAGTAAACTTGTCTTGAGACTTATGAATACGTGAAAATGTCTTTCTTTTTCTTTTTTTCTCAAAAGTGAGAAGAATATCCAACAAAATTACTAGAAAAAATCAGAAGTGTGGATACTAGTAGAAAACCTCTGAATTTAATTAAAAATATTAGCTGAGATTTAAAAACTGACTGATTGTTGCTGTGTGTCCCTCATGAGACAACTATCTCAAAGTTAACACTGTTGACCATAACATAAATTATATCACTGTTTCTATATATGCAGTAAATGTGTCTGTGTTTCTTTAAATGTGTTTGCTGCTATTTGTGTCATTGTAACCTTTTTACAGAGAAAACTTACCAAAGTTTTAATATTATATAAAATCGAGGTATACACAGATATAACAAAACACAGTATGTCAGAAATTGTTCCTGACTGCATGTTTTAATGCTCAAATAACTGCTATAAAATGAAGGTAACATGGCTTGTAAAGACTTGTGGGTAGCAACTAGGAAAAGGATTTTGGAATAACAGTGTTCAACAGAATATGTTTACAGTCAGACACAAAACTTTACAGTCAGTACACTGCAATTTTACAAATATACAGCACACATATTGAATAGGAGATGTTGATCTGAGCAGGTTCTTTTTGGAATATACCAAATATCAGAAAATTTATTATGTACTTAAAGTAACATACCGTATTCTCTGTAGGGTTAAAACATTTAAAATGTTGTCTATATTTTTTTTCCAGGAAGATGAATCTTGCAAAGACCCAAAGATATTTGAAACTTTACCAGACTAGACTAAGCTGGTCCAGCAAATGCTGATAAAAGCACAGTTGTTAGAGCTAAGTATAGGCATTTCTACATCTTGCATACATCAGATTCCCACTGTTGCCTGTTTTTCAAAATTGTTCACTTACTCTTTTTATTATACCTATTTTTGTATATGTACAAGGCCAACACATTTCAGGAAACTCCAGTTATTGATAAATAATTTTTCTGTTTTAGAGTGTTTACATACATGAATATTCACCGCAGGTTCCCATCTAGTCAGTTACTTGGATATGGGTTTTCTTGTAAGCAGTGACTTCAGGAGACCTTTGTAAATATGACACCCTTTAAGGATGCCCTTGTGGCAGTATAATGTTTGGCCATAAATATAGTTCCAGGTATTAATTTTGCAAACACCAGGGTTGGAGACATTTCTTGGAAAGACTGTGGATCCAGTGAAGCACATTCTAATGATAGAGCACATTTCTCATAACATATCTTTATTACACTGATTAGTGAGGTATGTGATCCCTGTGTGGATATGGCTAGGCCTTTGTAGCTTCTACTTTCAGCACGGTCTTGAATTTGTCTTAAAAATTTTGGGACAGCAAAGAAACACAGAGAAGCTCTTCCTTCCTTTTCCCTTACATCCAGTGGCTGGTAGCCACAATGCTGTGGTCCTAAATACATGAGATTTAAGGAAGGAAATAGGTAAAATAATTTTGAGGTTAAACTAATCTCAGAAAACACTTTGGCAGGAAACTTGAAATGGATTTGTAACAAAATTTTTTTAGCAATAATCTTTTGTATGAAGAATCAGCTTTCATACCTTAGCAGATATTCTTGCAGAATGGAAGATGCCGTTAAAGGTAAGTGTAGCAGCAAAAAAAGTCACCACAGGCTTGAACTATGGTCCTACAAAAACCACAAACACCAAATTCAATTCCTGTAGTGGAATAGGGTACCTCACTACTGAGAACACCTTCTCCAGCATCTTAAGGAATTTAAGGACAGTTAGCTGTGAAGACATGAAAGTTATTCCTATTATCTCCTAGTAGGTAGGAATGCCAGCTGAAGTATATACATTTATGCTTTTCTATGGGGTGTGGCTTCTCTGCAGACTTCCAATACAGCACCTTGGTGGTTAAGGACTAGGGAAAAAACAGGGTACTTTTGCAGATAAGTCAGGATGCAGGAAGGACTGACGTGATCCTGAGCTGAGCTGAACTGAGCTGAACTGAAAAGCTCTCCCTGGTACCATAAATGTTGGTTGTGTGAGCCTTAGGTGACCTCAAATAGAGCACAGACATTTCATTCCACCAAATACTCCAAAATTAGTAGGATGGATGCCCAGGGTGTGTGTGTGTGAAACAAACTTACTAACTGCAGTTCGAGGCCCTGCTCCGTTTTGCTAAGTAAATATGCCTTCCCACAGCTGAGGAGAAGCTTTATCAGAGGGCCAGCTCTATAATTGTACTGTATAAATGGGCCAACTCTAACTGACCAAATCTTGTCCACTGAGCCTCCTGTGAAATGTTGCAGGCAATTGTCAAAATGGCACAGGGTCTGCTCTTAAAGATCGTTTTGGGAAGGAACAGTCTTGAATTCATTGAAAAATAGCTCTAATATCCTAGCCACACTAAGTTAAGCATGATCATGGAAACTAATGTGTGCCTAACTTCTAGAATGGGAGGGAACGCATATGCCAGCCTTTCTGATCACTGAATGAGCACTGTCCCCATCAGGATATAACTGGAGTGCGAGCAAAAGATCCAAGAGTACTTGATGCTACTGAAGGCAAAAAAGACCATTTCATGATATTCCCAGTCCTAGGTAATTGGAGTACATTGGGAATGCCTGATCTGTCATGAATGATCCAACATAATAAAGTAACTCAGACTATTCCATGACAATATTTAACGTGCTCAGAAAATAAATCTAACACTTGATACAGCAATTCTGAAGTCAGATGAATCCTGTTTAATAGGGTGGAGTACGCAGAAGTTGTGTCCATGGTAACTTACAGGTACTGTGAATGCCTGAGATAAAAACCTCTCAGTATGCTGCATGACAACCAGATCACCTGGAGGCTGACTTATTTTTGTTTGTTTGAAGTCCAGCAGCCCTACAATGTTAGCATTTGCTAGCCAAAAGTAGAGAAGTAATGTGTCTGTCCCAACTGGTCTGGGCAGAGTGAAGGGTTGTACACATTGCGTTCTACCATTGGAACATGGAATTTTGGAAACCTCAAGTTAGTCAGTGAAAAGCTAAAAGGGTGATTGCTTAAGTAGCTCACAATCTGCAGACAAACCTATACTTCTTGCAGGTATAGTATGACACAAGAATTTATGCAGGTGCATGTCAGTCAAGATCTCCCTGTGGTGGAGGGGTAGGAGTCCAATTATACGATGAGATTCTGTATAATCTAAAATTATTTCTGATGGATAAATGCTAAAGTGGTAATGGAGTCCTAATATCACCCTTGAGACTCCTAAGGATTCAACGGCCATGAAAGGCAATTTGTATCCCTCTATCCTTAACCATATGAAGTCAAATAAAAAGAAGTAATGTTTAAGGAATCAAGGGTCCTCATCTTTGACAATCTCTTTATCAGTATAGGGACATTGTATTTTGCTGGTGGTGAATGAACTTATGATGGTTGTGAGCCTGTGTCAGTGTTAGACAAAGACATTTTTATTCACACAACTTTATAGATAGCAGGTGCAGTGAAGGGCAATAAACCAGCAGATGTGAAATAATCCAGTAAGAGTTACCATCCTGAAATTTTAGGTATTTAGGCTACAGATATTGAGGATGAGTTGCTGTCCATCCTTCTTCCTTGATACCAGGAAAATACATGTTCTTGTGTTATGATGGACCCAGTTCTACGGCTTACCAGCACTAGCAGAATGCATCTCCTGCTAAAGCAGATTCTCAGAAGGGTAGTTCAGAAATGGATAGGAAGACCAACGGTGTTATTTACTAATAAATAGGTGTCACCAAATAACAGTAAATGCAAATGGGACATTCTATGAGAAACTGAAAGAAGACTTCAGAGGAGGTGTTGAAAAAGAAGGGAAAAGGGCTAGTCATGATCCTTCAATGTGTGCATAGTGTTGAGGATGCAACTTACGCAGCCGAGCATTTGATAGCTGTATAAAACAGAACAGAAAATAAAATCCAGCTACCACATTTTCAAGGGAAATAAATGCTGATAAAATTCCAGCAAGTAGATAGTGGTTTCCCTGTCTATGGCACTGGGTCCTGCCTGCTGCAAAATTACCACATATCCTCTCACATTGAGGCCAAACTTTCAGACACAGTAATCTCAGTTTCTAGGACAAAGAACACTTGAGCAGTAACTGAGTTCATCATCAGGCATATAGATTGCTCGGTCTGTATTAGTACAAAGGGTAATAATAAAAACCTCTACCATTATTTAATTTATACTATAACTGTCTTTAAAGAATTTATTAGGCAGTATCTAAGAGAAAAACATTCTTATGTAAAAAAGTCTTATTCAAAAGTGATAATTTTATTTTTTTTCCCTGCTGTGTTATATCAATTAGTGTTTCAGAGTCTTTTATTGTTCAAGTTCTTTTGACTTTCTTCCTCATATTTCTTTCATCTCTTTTATGTAGTCCCTATGGGTTTTGTACAGGTGTATACATATGACCAATGATTTGGTTGGAAATTACAAGATTTCTTAATAAAAGACAAGTGAAGGTCTGGAATAATCACCCAGAATAAACGTGAAATATAATTTAACAAGTTCATTTAAGTTGAAAATTGAGCAATTTATGGAAAGAGACAGCCTATGTTGTTGCTTAGAGTAATCCAGGGAACTGATTTCAAGTAGCTGAGAGGCCTTTTCCAGTTTCATATTATTCTATGTGTATAAAATAAAATTTTAATCTAGATGCTGGGAAAGAAGAAAGGTTTTACAAGTTATCTTTTTCATGTTATCTCATTCTGCAGAACATACTGTAGTTATTTATAAATGTGTAACCACCAGCTGCCTTTTCTCACAGGTTTTTTTTTCTACCTTAAAAGTACACTGATAAGCAGCAAACAACGAGCGACCACAGGACTACACACATTTGTAAATAGTTATCTTCAAAAGCAGTACAACTGGGATACATAAAAACCATGAACAGCCAATTAATGGGATTTCTTATGAACTTTTGGATTTCTTTTTCACTTGCTTTATATTTTCACAGTGGAGAAAGAGAAGAGAAATGTATAATCGAAGACATTCCCACAGACACGTTGGTAATTGGTAGGTACCTATCAATGCTATACGATGATCTAACCTATGCAATAATAAAGATAGCTTGCATTGTAACAGGAAACTGTGATTGATAAATACAGTAAAACCATGGTGACAAGAAAGAGGGCATATTGAAAATAAATAAAAACTGTCCTCGCACATTGTGTGTATCCATCACACAAAGAAATGTAGGTTTCCAGAGTGCATAACTGACTACACAAAGAAAAAGAATGTATTCTAACTCTACAGCAGTGGAATTTCTGCTTCAGCGTCTACTTCTACATTCTAACTGACTTACTCAGTCATATCAAAATTTCTGTAACATGGTTTTACCCATATGAATGGGAGAGTTGCTTTTGTGATTAACACTGGTCTGGAAGGAAGCAATTCAAGATGCACTAAAATTCCATTTCACCTGGGATATCACGAGCACATTAAAGTTGCCTACAAGACAGTAAATGTAAAATTGAAAGGGGAGAGTAAAAAATACATAATATATATTCATCTTTTTTATAAATAATGTGATAAATATGAAAGACAATTCTAAAAATGTAATTTGAATACAGCACACTTATGCTTTTGGAGGTCTCAGCATGCCTTCTGTATGCTAATCTTGCCAGAGCATTAGGAGTAATCAGAAAGTATTTCTTCGTAATCAACATTTTTGTAGTATTCTAGAACATTTTCTAGTGTAGTAAGAATTTATTGCATTTCACACTGTTATAAAGTGCCCCCTGGACAGTTTTAATCATAAGCACATGAAATACATATATTGTTTTATTGTCAATCATTTATCTTTATATTTTTGCTGAAAAAGCAATAAAGATGTTTAATATTAAGCAATGTTTTATTTAGCAGATCTTTAGCTATGTTTTTATTCAGGGAATTACAAAGTACAACGCTGGGATATACACAAACAAGACTTTCTTGAATCTGCTCCTGGTTTGGGAATGTTTGTGACCGTCACAACGCCTTCTGCTGAGGTAAATATGCTTTACGAATGTTTCTGTAGGATTTACGAGTTGACTTTTGGCACTGACAGGCAGCACTATCTAAAAATAATAAACACTTTTGGGGAAAAAGTAAATCTACAGTCTACTGGCTAGGTCAGTATTTTGATGCTGAAAGGTATAAACACCTTGTGATTTCTGTCAAAGTAAATAGAAATGACAGTGTTTGATACTGATGCGTATGGACAATTTTTGCATTACTACTGGATTTGAGAAACTGAGTCATTAAGAATAGTAAGTGACAACTGAGAAAACAGGTTAGATTTTAAAAAAATGAAAATTCACTAATGAAGTAAAATGGTACAGAATGGACTTGTGCAGCAGAAAGGAAGGCTGATGATAGACTAAACTGCAAAATTCAAGATTGCCATGAGGTTGCATATAGCCATCATGCATAACGACTGCCTGCGTTGCCTTGAGGTCCTGAACTTTTTCAGCAATGAACAACTTATTTCTGTACCTAGACAAGGTTTTAGCTTTCAAACTTTAAATGCTTTAGAGAGCATTGTTTTTTGTACATTGCAAAAATCTATAGCATTCAATATTCACTGTGAGCTAAAATTGTTCATTCTTCTTTAAATCTATTCTGAAATTCAGATAAATTCAATGATGTCAGGAGGTTAATTGATTACTTTTTACATCCAATTCACAGTACTGTTTTTTGGTTGTTTTATTGACATTTATAATGTACATACTCAACATATATAATATCTAAATTACAGGTACTATTGTCAAAACTGTATGGGCCACAAGGAACATTCTCTTTTACATCCAGTCTATCTGGGGAGCATATTATCTGTTTACAGTCTAACTCCACAAGATTTGTAGCATTTGCAGGAAGTAAACTGGTAGGTGTATTTCTTAAATATTCTTTATTGTAATAGTATCAATTGTTTACAAACTGCAGAGATTACAAACTAGATTAGAAGTTGGTCTAACTTCAAGCAGATAATTCAACATTTCCCAGCGATTAAAGAAGACAAACCTAGAATTATGAAGATGAAGAGAAAAAAAGACTCTGTTCTGATATTTAAGAAGTCAAGATTAAAGAGGCAAGACTAATTACTGTAGAGTGATTTAATGTTTGTACAGTGCTTTGAATGTGAAAGATTCTGATTAATCAGAACAACTATTTGGTTCAAAAAGATAAATATGTAAGATTGACTAACACAAACACTTGTCATAAAGATATTCCATGACTTCACTAACTTAGATTGAATTCCTGAAGAAAATTTAACACTTTAATTTCTGAAACATATTAAAATTAAGAATATATTAACATACTTGGTAATGTGTGCTACCAACAAAGTTGGTCTTAATGCAGATTTTGATAAAAAAAAAGAAGCCATCAGAGGTGATATCATGGCTCTAATCTATTTCAACAAACAATTTCATAAACACTGTTTTGAAAATTTTATCTATATGCCTCTCCTCAAAAGATAGTTGGACAGGTGAGGATTACTCTCTAGAGGAGTTTTTTTTCCCCAGTTGACAGCAAAAGAGTTATATAACCAGCTAGATATAAACGTCTCGTAAATATCTTAAGCAAGGTAGACCAAATTTCATCCTAGGTGTGTGCTTTGGGAACATGTAGATGACACAGAACAGAGAGAGTTAACAGTACTGAAGTGGGACTATTACACTGGAATAAGTAGGTGTTCTTATGGATTGATTTATGGAAATGAGTGGAAAATTAATCATACACATTGCAAAAGCACTTGGGTTCTAATGATAAAAAAATTTGTGGAGATCATCAACTAGAGAGGATAAGGGGGAAAGAGCATTGGTTGATCATAGTTAACTACACACCATGAATGTGATTCTGAGGATACACCAGGAGATTTTTATCTGATATAGATGGAGATACACTAATATCATTTTACATGATGCATGCACCATGTACAGTTCCAGTCTTCCTATTGAAAATAAGTGAACAGGTACAGGGAAGCATAACATTCATAGAACAAATATTAAATAGGATGGTTTATTTAGCTTAAGAACACAGAAGTAAAAAAGGAAAATATTGTTCTTTGTAATTATATCTTCAGAAATAAAGATTACAAAAGGAAAAACATTCTTCAGGTAAGTTAAATCTTTAAGTGGTATTCTGTAAGAATCAGATGCAGTGGTGGTTAACTGAACTGCTTCAAACCAAAGTTTAATAAATTAAAGGAAAAAGGCTATCATAAGGTTGTGAGATGGAGGTCCGGATGTTCAGTTAGCTAACTCTAAGAGAGCTAAAAGGAGATGTGCTCTTCATTTGTGGTTGATGTCTGAGCAGACCAAATTTCTATCATGGTAATACCAAGCTCTAGGATTTCCACAGATTATCTGTTTGGCTAAAAGTTTTTTATTTTCTCTTAGGTATAAATTGACTTCTAGGAGAACTTTCTCATATTAGTTTTAGTAAAATTTGTCATTAATGCCAAAATAAGTTGCATAATATTGCAGGTTGCATTCTTCCGTTTTCTTTCTATGAGTCTATTGCTTGACTGGTTTGTGGCATTTTTGCTATAGATCATACAATAGTTTATAGGCTATTGGGAGGTATTTCATACCAGACAAACCATGTGTCGAGAAAGAAAAAAAGATACCTTGTCATGGTTTGGGCAGGACATATCTTACGGATGGTTCTGCTTTAATACCTATGATAAACTGCAAATAATGATGCAGCTGGTCTCCTTCCAGTCTTATGTTCCTAACTGTTAGTGGAGGAAACCTAGAAGTGCATCTATAAAAAACTTTCTGAAATACTACTGAAGAATGTAATTTCTGCAATATTAGGATGGAATGTCAAATACAATGAGCAGTCCTAATAGTGCTCATTTCTTAAACCAGTTTGGACAAAAAACAGAAAACATTCGCATGGTGGTTGAATCAATACTATAAAATAATGACCTAACAGTAGTGAAGATTTTAATTTTGTTTAATTAATTTAAAAATAAAATTAACAAACACTTTAAATATCCCACCTGGCTCTCATGTTAGGAAGGATTTCTATACGTAATTAAAACTGTTTTCCTGTAATGAGCTTAAAGGGAAATTATCTGTTGTTTCTTTTTTTCTAAGGAATATTGAAAACACAGAAGACACAGTAATGAGAATATTTTTTCTGTTCACAGCGTATCCATTTGGACATTAGAGTTGGAGAACATTTTTTGGATGAATCTGTTGTTCAAGCCAAAGACAAAGTGAATGAAGTTAACTTTAGACTAGCACATCTAATTGAGCAAATTCATCACATATCCAAAGAACAAAACTATGAAAGAGTATGTATGTTCCCTAATGGAACTGCTAAAAATATTGTACATAGGCTTATTGATTTTTAAAGTATTATTAGGTTTATCATTTAATTGCACTGTTATTTTTAACTAACTCATAAAAATCTATTCGTATTTAACCAATATAGCCTACATCACCTTGCAAAGTATTTTTAAGCTGTAACATAAAAACTATTTAGTCACTGTGAACTCATGCTTACAGCAACAGGTGTTATTTTAAAGTAGGAATTTCCAAATATAGTTTTCTTGGTCAGAGTCAGTAACAGCAGCTGAGCAGGTGGCAGGTACTGTTGCTGGTGATGTTGCCAGCTGTTGTTTCCGTGCTGGTCTGCGTGCATAAAATTTATTGGAGTGGGTAAGGAAATGACTGAGTGTATATTTATATATCTCCATGCAGTTAGAAATAAAGCCCTCCTTCAAATAAGTGCACGCCTGTTGTCTTCACTTTTCTATATGTATGCAAGCAGTCAGACTGTGTTTGAAATGTATCAACTAGTTACCTAAAAAAAGTAATTTGGCTGCAAAAAGGTTCTTGACTGCAATATGGAAGTGACTGTAAACCTAAAAAGGCCTAAGCCTGTACTAATGGAACATATTTAGCCCAGTATATATTTTGTGAAGAAGGGAAAGCTCTGTTTGCTTTTCTGTTTCAAGATACAGTGTGTCTGCTTCTCAGTTCTGATTTGTAAAGATACCCACCTTATGGATAACAACTAACTTTCATATTTATCAATATGAAAAAAGTGTTTGTTCACTGCTATACAGAAGAGGGATGCCTGTCTAGTTACCTGGATATCAGCATGAAACATACAGATTCTAAAAGGTAATAATTATGTTTTTCCTTTTTTCTTTAGGAGCGTGAAGAAAAATTTCGGAAGACAAGTGAAGAAACGAACAGCAATATTTTATGGTGGGCTATTGTACAAACACTAATCCTCATCTCCATTGGAATCTGGCAAATCAAATCTCTCAGAGATTTCTTTATATCTAAGAAGCTTGTTTAAGTCAAAGTAAATGCACAGATTCAAAAATTGCACACTATGTAACATCTAACATCCAAAGAAACTCTGCATCTATGAGAAAATTGGTTGTATATAACTAAAGCTTCTCTCATCTTCCACTCTGATTCTTACTCTAACTCTGTTTTCTCCAACTATATCACAATCTCTGGCACCCCCTTACATTTTACTCCTTGAATCCCATCTTTTATCAGTTTTTTTCTGTCTACAGATGTAAAGCTAAATCTAGAAGAAAGACTCAGTGACAAAGGCAGCATTGAAGTTCAACTCAGCATTGTGAAATCTAAAATATAAATCTAAAATAAGTTTCCTGATATTTTAAATTTCTCTACTTAGTAATCTTATTTGGTACTACCATGAACAGTACAGTGTTTCAGACTGACTAGGATTTACATAATAGGCAGATAAACAACTATATTCCCTGCAGAGCTTAATTTGGTGAAAGTGTCTTGAACTCAACCTATGTATGTGTAATAATAACTAGCTTTTCCTTAAATATAATTGTGACTGTTTTCTTTTAAAATATTCAAAGTTTTAAGTGACAGCAGGGCCCACCCTTAAGATTATGATCAGTCATTGCAGCAATTACCATGGAAGAGAGAGACCCAGACAAACAATTTGGAATTGTACTTACTTTTTACTTCCAGATAAGCCCTAAACATCAGGCTATAGAGTTGAGATCGACCTCTGCCACAGTTGTTCATGTAAACTGCAGTCTTTATGAAGTATGCCAAAGTAAACTAAATTACAGGTTTCTTGGTAAACACTGAATTTGTGTCTATATATTTTATTTTAAATTATTCCTACATTAAATTCTTCAGTCTGTTTCTGTGTTGAAGAATTATTTTTATTTTAATTATTCAGCAACTGTAACATGGCTGTCTAAGGAACTTACTAGTTTTTTACTTAATCATGTATTTCCATTTCACTTATTGCAGCTTGGTTGAATACATCTTTATGCCTTAATTTAGCTAGTTTATGTACAACTAGCAGAGTAGCTACAGTATCATGCAATTACAAGTCAAAAGCAGTGGTTAAAAATTCAGATAATTAGCTTGACAAAGCAGCAGTAGTGTAAGAATGAGTTGGAGGCGGTTATAATGTGACCCATCTCAGCACTTGGTTAACATGTAAAAGCATGAAACTTGAAAAAGTTTCTAGAGAGTACTGTGATAGCAGAATATTGTGGTTTGGCTTCCTACTTGTCTTTCCAGACCCTTTGCTAAAAGCTAGTGAAAGCTGAAATATCTGTAGACCAATTATTGTTTTAAAACCACTGCTTGCTTTCTTTTTTCTATCTTCTCACCTTTTGTTTTCATGAGCAAGGAAATTACATTGCCCTTTAAGTTCACTTATGTTTACAGTATGGGAATGAAAGTAGAGTGTGGGTATGTGAGAATCCATAAAGTTGATACAAAGTAGAGACAAAAAGCAATGCTCTACAGATCAAATCAATCAAAATAAAATCTCATATAAGCTACTCACTGAGGTGTGTCTTATATTTTGAAATTCTGAGACTTCAGAATTGTCACTTGAAGTGCCCAGTAAATAACTGTTATTAAATTCACTTTTATAGAGCACTCACTTACAACATGTCTTGTAATAACATCTTTGGTGGTGGGAAAGAAGGAAAGATGTGTTACAACCATATGGTATACAAAGACTAAGAAGAAAGTTTTATAAAGGGTTGCTACAAGGCTGTGACTTTAGCGGATATTTAGTGTAAGGCTCCTAACTACATCCCAGTGACAAACTTCACTCATCTCACTTACAATACACTTAAGCTTTTAAATCAAAAGGGCAGGCACCATGTCAGAGTTTATAAAGGAGCAGATTATGCTCTTCAGTATTAATTAGGTCTATACTCGAACCAGCAGTGAGACTCGGAACCTTGACTGTAGCTTGAGCGCTTCATTCTTTATCTATAATAATAATAATTAAATATCTTTGCTTTGATGAAATGTTTTCAGTCTCCTTCAAGATTTTTAATTAACTGTATAAAGCAGAATCTGAATCATAGCTCTTTTGGAAAGCACTTTGGGGGCAGTAGTCTTTATGAAGGTAAAAGCTGGAGGTTCCTCCTACACAGTCTGTGGCTCTGTCATACTCAGAGTTACAGCCTGTACAGCAAGTAGGTCTGTAAGGGAATTTTCCCCTAAAATGTTCATCAAGGGAAATTAGCAAGCCCTGAGGGTTTTTTTTTCAATGTAAAAAATGAAAATCAAACCTTCTTATTTTGCACTTTTTTCCCCACCCAAAGAAGCAACAACAAGCCTGTGACAGTAAATGAATAAACTTCCCAGATTCCTGCATTTCAAAGAGTGAAAAGACACTGCCATTTCCCACACACCTGCTGTCCCAATGGCGGCCCCTGCTGCATGGCCACCTCTGTGAGGGGGACAGGGCTCATGGTGAAGCACCTACCCGGAGCCCTGGTGGTTGGTCCAGTTCAGTTGCCCACGTGTGGGGAAAAATCTCTCAGAGAGGATCTCCTGTGTGGCACCGTCTCCAGCAAGAGGCCAGAAAAAACCCTTTTTTGGAGTGTCAGGGTCAAACTCTGCTGATCTCAGGCCCCCCAGGTGGGGGAGGGGGGCCGCCACCCCTCACCTCAGGGCCCAGCGCTACCTCAGAGCTGGGGAACATGGCAGAGGGAGGCCAGTAGGCCTCATCCTGGGGGCAGCAAGGAGGGTCAGCATCTGCCTCAGCCGCCTGCTCCCTGACAGGCCCTCCTGCCTCTCCACCCCATGGCTGTCCCGGTCTTTTGCAACGTCTGCTTCTGTGAGCCCCGCAAGCCCACCCCACAGTTCAGCCTCACAAGCTGTGGCCATGTTGTCTGTGAGATCTGCCTCCAGAAAGGTAATGGCTGCGGCAGGCATGGGCGGCTTGGCCCTCTGCTTCAGCGAGACAGGCAGTGCCAGTGTGCGTGCATTTACCTTAACTGTTAGCATTTCTGACTCACTGTGGAAAAAAGAAAGGCCTGAGCTTGCTTTTTGTCGACCTAATGTTATTGATAAACCTTTTCAATTTTTGCTATCGATTTTCTTTAAATAGTAAAACCACCTGTGTCTGCCTCCAGATCAATCTGGCTGAAGCAACGTGGCTTTGAGAATAAGCCTTGGATACAGAAAACTGGAGACTTTAGTAAAAGTCAAGTCTCAATGCTTATGAGCCATGATTGCATTGTAAAAAAAATAAGATTGCATTCTGTTTTGTCTAATTTTGGAAAGGGCATGCTTTTTCTTTAGTGAAAGATCTATTTGCAAAACAGGGTTTGTTTTGGGCAGGTTTTGCTAATAGTCTTAAAACATTTTAAATCTCAGTGTTGTTAATGAAACACTAGAACATTTTTAACAGCATTAGGAGGATTGGAGGTGATGTTTTGAAGCTCTTGTATGTTGTATGCAATTCCTGAGTCATATTCTGGGACTCGTGTGATGTGCTTAGGTGAAGAGCTGTGGAAAAGATAGCGCAATAAGGAAGTTGCTTTTCAGAAGAAAAAAAACCCCAAATATCAATATTTTTCCCTTTGAGGTCATGCTAAATGACCTGGGTTTTGTAAGGGTACACAGAATGAATGATCAATCTGTATTTCAGAATTAAAAACTTTTGACTAAATGTTTTCACAGGGTTGCAGTTGAGGAAAGAAGATCATAAAATGCAGCCTCCAAATACAACTTGCAGGCTCCTAGAACCTGAACAACAGCTTTCCTTTCTGCTCTTAATATTGTTTGGCAAAAAAATCCCTGAGATATTATATATTTTTTTGCTACGAATTCAATAATAGTAGTATCAGGTTTAAAAAGTGTTTACTCTTTAAAGATGTTTATAAACATTGATCCTTACAATCCTTAGAAAGGAAGCATCTAGTAAAATGATCAGGTATAAGTATTGCAGTAATTTACTAGAAATATTTGCTAATATGTTTGCAAATAATCAAAGAGACATTTTAAAAAATGATAAAATTTTAAAAAGTGATGTAATGAATTTTTCACTGGAAAAATTCACAAGGTAAAATTATTAATTCTTTGCATTTAAGGTTTCATATATTTTATTGAGACACCCAGTCTGGGCCCCAATCTAAAAAGTAATATATCTGGTTGACTCTTAACTCATTAGTGCACTTAAGCATACATTTAATGAAACCAGGCAAGTAGACCTATTTGAATCAAAGGAACTAAAAGTCACCTGCATTCAGTGACACTAATGATATTCATAAAATCATTTACATGAATGCTTATTTGCAGGAGTTAGACCTGATGACATTCACACACATTTTCCCTGTGCAACTGTGTGTAATGGTTATAGAATCAAATTATTTATTCATGTTTATTTGCAATTCTTTTATAACCTTCAGATTCCTTCCACAAGCTCCAAACAAAGGTGTAGGCATCAAATTCTATTAAAAATGTATTCAGTATCTATTGAGTTTGATGTATATTTTAAATGTGCCTTTAACTTACAGGCAAAAAAGATGAATGTTTGATCTGTAGAACTCCTTGTCGTACATTACTCCTTTCAAAACAGGTAAATGAAACTTTAGTATTGTTGTATTACATTAACTGAGTTTGCTTAACAGCTAAATTATTTACATTACAAAATACTTCCCTTTTGTTTGCCAACTGTGACATGAATATTTACTGATGATAGGTTGATAGACTTAGATACTTATGCACTATACAGTTTTTAGTTTTATGGATTTCTTCAAATAAAAGCCTACAGAGACTCTTTAGGCTTTCAGATTCTGCTGGACTGTAAATCACTCCAACCTTTTCAAGGAACATACTGACTACTGTGTTAACATCAGTGATTACTTTCAAAATGTGGAAAAATGTTCATTGACTTTGGCATTTGTACATCAGAGGAAGTGGACTGTAATTAATTATTTCATGTAGTGGACTGAATCAAAAATCTGCATGGCGACACATTAATGTTCTCAAGAGTATTGGGTTTATTTCCCTGTTTTCTCTTAAGCTTAACTATTTTCCTCATGGCCATGCGATTAAAAGAGGATCTGAAATATTGTTGGGAATTCTTGTTATTCACTAGAGAATGAATAGCTTCTCATTCTCCTTCTTGAGAAATCATCAGAAAGATTTAATTTTTCCATTTCTCCCAGGAACCGTCTTCTTCTTAGCTGATTTTATAAATGGGTTGTGAAAACATTTATGTTTTCCTAGACTGATGCCTACCTATGAGGCAAGCCTGCCTTACAATGATAGAAGAAAAATACTAAGAGCATTCAATACAGCTAACACATAAAGTCCTACAAGGCTATAAGGCAATCATGTATATGTAATAGAGGACAATTTGGGACTAACTCTGAAGCGGTGACCTTGAAGGAGGGCAGGATTTCTCCAGATACATTTAAAATTGAGCTGATGTATCTCTAAATACAGAAATCTCTACCTCTGCATACTGTACATAAAAAAGTAAAAAACTGTTACACTATATTTTCTATATGTAAACACAGAATCTTGCAAAACTGAAACAACATGAAGAAGATAATGCAACCAAAAATAAAAAAATACAAAAAACCAACAGAATGCAAACGTAACACAAAGGAACAATGCACACAGTCATCAGATAAAAGAAGCAAAAGCCCCTCATAAAAGTTCTAAAGGAGGTATTTTAATAAGCTTTCAATATCAGCCTACCCTGGCTGTGAGTTTTGTTATTCATTTCAGTCACAGAATAATTTAGGTTGTCAGGGCCCTCTGGAGGTCATTTTGTCCAACAGCTTGCTCAAAACAAAGCTAATTTTGAAGTTAGTTCAGTCTTAAATTGCAGCATTTCAACAGAACTTGATAATTTGCTTCAAAAATACCGAAGGAATTTAAAAGTGCAATGACTGGGATACTAACAAGAATATTAGATGTTTCATTAGAACCTGCCAGTGCTCTGGAGGGCTGGAAGGAAACAAATTACCATATTCTTTAAAAAAGACATTAATGTTGATTGCTTAGCCTTGATTAAGAACGATAAAATGATTGAAATGATAATTAAAGATGCATATAAAAAAGTCATGGCTCTATAATTCAGGAACCTGACTGGAAATATACCTGGTAACCTTTATGAGCTTGCTGCTATGGAAGAATTCCCAATGAGTAGGAGGTCCTATATATGTGTTAAAACTGCTCATTAAATTATATATTGGGGCAATCAACATCTACACATTAAATATTCTTATCTTTACAGTAATGCATGCTTGTCACCTTTGTATTTTCCTTCTATGTCTCATGATCCCACTTGCTTTTTCCCAGAGGATGGTTAAGTGTTATGATAAATCAGAATCTCGCTGTTCGTTGTTTCAGAATATCATGTTAAGATCTACTACTCCTCCATGTAACAGACAAAATGTAAACAGTGTTCTACAAACCTTTATTTTAAAGAGTTTTTTAATCAGCAACAAAGCTGGTTGGTTTTTATTTTTCTCAGATCTTATAGGTTCTTAAACCTTTGTTAGGACTCTAAGTAAGTTTCTAGAGCTTGCCTCCAAAGAATACATTTTAAAGATGTCAAATGTATTTTTATTAATCCCTTATTTTTTCTAAATTAAATTTTTTTGCCGTGTTTGTATTTTATTTACTTAAATACCATGGATAGGTTAGACTGTGCTGTCTATCTGCTTTCCTCTTTCTCAGTCTGTCAATTCACCCTGTGGAAATTTTTGAGTGCTTTGGCTAATGTCAACCGAATTCAAAGCAACAGAGGAAGTTTCAAAAGCAATTAATTTCCTCCTGTGAGTTCTATAAAAATTAGTAGCTGGGAAAAGCAAGGAGAAGCAGTTTAGTTCCCCTGATGAGAGACGTGCAAGTACAGCTCATCAGGAACCAGAAGTGCATTTGCCAGCCACATGCACAGTTCTGCAGTAACTAGTGCATGCCATCATTGCTCAGATCAATTGCTATACAGGACATCAAAGCAGCTGATATCAGAACATGGGGAACAAAAGATATAAATCTGTTGCAAATCCAGGTCATTAATTAGCTCCTCACATATTTATTTTTCATACATACGAGACTCAATTCCCTCTTATTACTAAAAATATATAATACAACCACACTTTGAAAATAGGTTTGGCAAATGCAGCTGTTATTTAGTCTTGGATATTTGACTTTATACTAGTGTTATACAATTTTTGGAGTAGGTAAAAATATTGTCTCTCTATATGTTTGTGCATTTCCAAATGGAGCAAAGCCTAATTCTTTTGGATTTCAATGCAATATTTTAAATTTAAGTGAGAGCACTTATCTTTCTATTTTCTTAATAGCCCAGAAAACTGTTGCTTTGTTCACAGGTGGCCTCCTTATTTCTTTCAATAATTCACCTTTCTTTAATTTTTCAGTTTTTTAAACTTTTTGAGATTCTTTGGTACATCTGGGATTAATTTACATTTTCCCTGCAACAGTTTCAGTTCTTTTTGATTGGATTTTGGAAGGTGGTTCCCTACATGAAGGGTCCCTTTTATCTGGGACAATCTTCTTTTATCATCTCAATATGTTGGGATTGGTTTTGCATTTTTATTCAACTTTTGGCTAGTCATAAACCTACCTTCTATTATATAGTCACAATATATGAAAGAGAACCTTCCAGTTTACAGGTAAATGGGTTTTTTTTATTGAAATGTGATCACTGTTAGTTCTTAGTACTGTAACTATTTTAACTTAGTACTATAACTAGAGTAACTCTTTTGGGCTCGTATTTTGATTGTTTTTCTTATGAATAAGTTAGGAATACATGTATTCTGGATTAAAGTAACACTTAAAGTTGTCTACTTTGCTTTGTAGATTTGGATAGATGTCCAAATGTTACTGTCATTCTGAAATTCACTTTATATTTTGTAGCATTTCTTTCTCACTATAAAAATTAAATAAATTCCTGAATTAAAATGACAGCTTAGGTACAGACCATTTACTCAGCAATTTCTAAAAACACAGATGGCCATTTGTGAGGCCACATCATGATCTCTGATTAAAAGTCTCAGTCATAAAATACTTGAAAAATTCAGCTATCATTTTAGGGCTTCTTTCTTATGCTAGGATAGCATTCTGCTGCCCAACAGGCAGGAGAGATAAAGGGATCCCAGTCAGCATTGGAACCATTCTGAAAAAAGACTTTGAAACAAAACTGTTTATATGTTGCATCCATGTGGCTGGGGATGGTGAGAATCAAAAAGCCTAGAAAGGGACTGCCAGAAACCTGGCTGTTGGTCTGAAGGTAATGCCTCTTCCAGGGGACTGCAACACTTTGTTTGAATGTCCTCTGGAAATTGTTATTGTCTTAATGACAATAAGTATATATTTGTGTAATATAGTTAAACAAAAGCACAAAGTCTTCCAGACGGTTAATAAGGGTATTAAATAAAGCTGGGCTTGTTTTCAATTTCTGTGTCATCCTACTCTTGATCTGTCCATTTTTTATTTAGATACATCAATCAATTTCAGGAACACTTCACAAAATGCTTTATTTAACATAGCTTGCAAATAAAAATGCTAACATTGGTATACTTTCTTTTCTTGGTAGACAAATCCTGATATTCAATCACTGTTCATGGGAATAGATACGTTATGCAAGAAATATTCAAAAGAGATAACACAGGTGAATCTGCCTTATAACTTTTTAACTCTATAAAATAATCAGCAGCTTCTACTGATTTTTATATAAATTGCAAAAATACATGAGAGAATGCTTGAAAATGAAGGTATGCCCGTTACCGTCTTTCCTTCCTTAATTCCACAGTTTCAAAGTTCTTAAGAAAGCATGAATTATTCATCATCTCACTGCTTATGTTTTCAAACTCTCTCTGAGGACCACTAGTCTGGTTATTTTAATGATGTAAAATCACTTTCAGTGCCATACAATCAAAAATTAGATCTGCCAGAACCTTAAACCTGCCCAGACAGTGTGCCCTAATTATAGCAATAAAAAATTACACAGTGAAAACCTAAGTTGGCTGAAGTCCTGAGCTGAATGTGCTCTCTCTCTTTTTTTTTTAAATCAAAGTGAGCAAGTTAATAAAGATCCCTGATCTCAAAGGCTTTATTAAAAATAAGAACAATCTAATTCCTAAAAATCAAAAAATACCCCAAAAACTCCAACCCCAAACCCAAACAGGTCTGCTTTTTTCAGAGAGATGCAATAAAAGATTTCAAGATAAATTTCCTCCCTGCCTTCTGTAAACTCCAGGCAGGATGCCTCCCTTCAGACTTAGTTTCCAGTTCAGAACTGTCTGGGTTAAATGAATACATATAGATACCCATTGCCTGCTCATTTTCTGCGTCTCTTCAGCTTGGCTTTGGGACTTGTCCTTGTCCCTGTCCCTTTTACTGAGCATTTCAATGGCAGTTTCAACCACTCTAGGTTGAACTGTAGTAGCACATTCTCCCTGAACCCGCCTGCAATCTTCATTGTGTATTTTCATCTCCCTTGAGCTGGTACTTGTTTGATCTTGTGGTGAGCTTGCTGGTCCAGCAGAAAAGTACCCCAGGGAATATCACCTGCTTTTATCAATGGTGATTATGGATTCACATTTGCTCTACTCTATGCTTCATAAACTTCACCAAAGTTGAACATGGTCTCTTTCCTCAGCACTCTTCCTCCTATGATGCATAGGTGACACAATGTAAACACAAAGTATTCCTCTGTCCTTCCATAGACAATTTTTAACAGCATGTGTAATGATCAGCATTTATTCTGTAAACTGAACAAATCCAGACAGCTATACCACCTGTGAATACAAACTTCTGTAATGTCTCAAGGGAAAAAGAGGACACAATCTCAAAACACTAAAGTGGGTTTTCTGTAGCCTGAGGTAACCCATGGGAAACATATTGAAGTCTAATTAAGGCATTAAGGTATGTTCAGAAATTCTACCAGCGTTGAAAGACATAAAAGCAGCTTGTGCTCTGTTAGAGCAAAGGTTTATCTAATCTAATACCCTGTCACAACAGTGGGTGCTTAGGAAAGTATATGAGAGCAAGGCTGGCATGTAGTGATATGTCTTCAGAACAGCCTCCTAGCTTTCAACAGTTTGTGGCACAGAGATTTCTTAAGGTGGGTTGGTGCCTTTGCATTCAAAAGATTTTTGGTGGATATTTTTTCCCATGTAATTGTCACGTTGTTTTCTGAATATTTAGCATCTATCACATCCTATGGAAAGGAGGTCCACAGATTATATACTGTGTGATTATGATTTCCTTTTTCAGGTTTTAACCTGCTACCCGCTAGTTTCATTTGATACTCTTGAATCCCATTCCAGAGGAAAAAGTAACCATTCCTATGCACTCCATCTATGCTAATCATTAAACTGCTAACACATCCCTTCTTCAACTGTCTTTTTTTCAGCCATGAAGACTCATACTTTATGTGGTCATTCTTTTACTGAAGCTTTTACATATCCCTGATTAATCTGAACTATTTCCAGCCCTACTATATCCTTTCTGAGACATTAAGCAGACTCAGGATATAGTAACATACATTTTTTAAAGTGGGATAATGATGTTCCCAATTCTATTCCTTTTTTAACTATTTCTAAGATTTGATTTGCTTGTTTTGACTGGTCATGAGCACTGAATTGACATTTTCACAGATTTCTCCTTTATAGACCCAAGACCTCGTTTCTGAGTGGTGGGAGGCAGCTCAGAGCCATTACTTTCTGAGTGGGTGTTTCTTCCATCAGTTCTTCTGAAGACACTTCTGATCCTTTGATATGTATCCAATGGGAACGTCCTGGGCTGTTCTACAGTGAATAAAAAGTAACCATTTCAGTTAGATACTCCACTATGGATTTATCTTTGAGTGTTTCTTCTTGGTTGTCTTTATCCCTACACATTTTCTGGAAGTTTTCTTACCTGTGAGGAGAAAGATTTATTAGTAAGTTATTGCCTCTTGTAATTTGTTCCTCAAGCTCTTGTCTTGCCTACCTTGTATGTTTTTACTTTCAACCTGTCATGGTTTATGATCCTCATTTGGACACAAGAAGTGCTTACGCACAACCAGACAGTGTGTCTCACAATTATTTTTTAATTAACAGATATTTTTACAAGCCAAGTTATAATTGCCAGTAAGACACATTACTTTTTATGTTGCCATTAATTTTATGTGTTTGGTTAGCACTAATGAATAAGAAACACCACAGCTAAACTGGCTTTCCAATGTCTTTACTTGTTATTGAACATGGTGTTAAAATATAAATTCAGTGAAATAAATCTACCAACTCTAGGGTAGGTCATACTAGATTAAATAAACTTTATAAGACTTTATCTACCAGTCATAATAATTTAGAATGTTTTGCTGGAGAGGATTTAAAGAAAAATACTTATTAAAATATAGAAAAAATTGAATACTATGAAGTAGATCTTCTCCATCGCTTTTTTGCTGAGGTTACATAAATGTAACTATGTAAAGCTTATATAACTGTATTTCTTTTTAGATTTCAGAATTTCAAGAAAAACATCGTAAACATTTATTAGCATACCACAGACAAAAGGTAACCCGAATTGTGATTTTCTTATTTTTATTGCTTATGTTTGCCTTGTTACTTAGGTTTATTTTTAGAAAATATGTTCACCTTTTATTGGAATACTTAGAATAATAATATCAGGATTGTCTCACTTCTGTCATTATAAATACCAGGTTTTAATTGTTTAAAATCTGCAAGGACTTTATTAATTATGGTTACTATTATTTAATAAAATGGATTTTAGTTGTGGGGTGACTGAGATTAAATAGAGAGTCAAAGGACAGGGAGAGGAGAAACCAATTCACTGTATGGAGGAGAAAGTGGAAGAGGTGGGGAGACACTGGTACTCAGATAATAAACCTACAGGAAAAGAAGACTAACACTGACAAACTAAATAAGAAGCCTGAGCAATGGAGAACAAGACTAAGGGCTAATACTCTGAATTAGGGACAGCTCAATGGGAAGAGGAATAGAATTAATTATTCTGTGGAGAACAAGTACTGTATTTGTGCCTATGCCTCTTCCTCTGTAGGTTGGAAAGAAAATTTATTTTTCATTTCTCAGCTTCTTCTAAATATTTGATAAAATAGTTGGCTGTTTCATTCGTTACTAAGGACATGGCCAAGTATATTACTTAAAGCTACTTGGCAATACTGCTGAATCAACCCATCAGTAGGTGCCCTATGTATGAAATGACAGAGGCAAACTCATACAGATGGCCAAGTGGCCATTTCGTGTGTAAGGAAAGCATCTGATATGGTTCTTATGGATAGAACAGCTTGGAAACTTAGGTGCTTTGTGGCACTGTGCCCTGCATTCCATTACTGCATTTTGGGATCAGTCCTAGTGTACTGTGGAGTGGGTAGTTCCTTCAAGGTCTTGTCCTTCTGCTTTCAAAGCCAGACCATGGAGGAATCCTGATTTTATGCCCGCTTCTAATCTATCGTACTGCTCTGGATAATAAAACTGAAACCTGTAGGCAAAGTAAAATAAAGCTCTTTTAATAGAATTTTGCGTAAATAGAAATGTTATCTCCAAACAATCTGTGAAGAGTTTTGATACTTTTTGATGGTAAGTTTCTAAGTTATTTACTGTTGAGATATTTATTTAACAGTCATTTGTAAAGTACTCAAGGATGCTGCTTGACCTAAGGAAGGTGTTTAGGTGACAGTACGGGAACAGCTGAAGATTTAGTTAGTTGCTATTTTAATGGCACACTGTTTGGGGTGTTTTTCTTGTTGGTTTGTCTGTTCTATCTATTTGTTAGTATTTTAAAACTGCTTGCATTGGGTCAGAAGAGGCTCATTGTCTTAAACACCCTATGTGCAGCTATGGCTAGCACTGGTGAGGCTGTTTTGGTGGAGAAATGGTTTGACAGTGAGGCTGAGGTGAGCAATGAAGAGAAGAGTTTGCCTGTGCAATGATATAACCACCTCCTTCCTGTGAGTTTCAGTTAGCAATGCTCCCTCTTTCAGGGCTACTGGGAGGGAGTCTGAAGGTGTTGGGGAAGGCTAGATCACAGCTGGCAGAGGCACACAGGGAGAGTGGGAGTAGATGCTCACACTCAGGGTTATAATCTCCATCTGAGTCTTCCTGTCACTGGCTTTGAGATGAAAGTGAGTGGGAAAAGGATGGAGCAAGAGTGATTTATGGTATAAACAGTTTGCCAAATGGCAATGACCTCTGGGGAAGTGAGGAAGCACAAATCTACCCTTTGACACAAGTGCTTCTTCCTGCCACCTTACACTCTGCGGGTCTTGGCCTTTGTGAAAGGCAGACTACTGCATAAGGAAATTCACAACCGGGTTCTCATGCTTGGCTATCTTGTTTGTGGTCCCCTTCCTTATTTCTAGTATGTCATACTTCTCACTGTCAAACAACAGCTCTCGTGACCTTGATAGAAACTTCATTGTTGCTGTTTCTGAGTTGTACAGATGGAGATGATGGTGTGTGGTGTGGGAACTTGATGTTTATATACCTGGCAAGTCTAGACACCATGTTGTTCTCAAACCCAAAGATATTGAAAACCAAATAGTTATTCAGCTTCTTTAAGACACTTTGGCCTTAAAATGATCCAGTCCTACAAAGTGAGGGGGTAAAGTACGTTGTTCCTGACATCTGTTCTGGTCGTTTTCTTAATCAAACCTAGCTCTTATTAGGAAAAAGAAAAAGAAATAAAAAAAATCAGATCTTAAGTAAATGAGATTTTGTCTGTAATCTGTTTTGCAGAGTTTCATATCTGCAAAAAGAGCATAATATCTCCCACAAACAATATGATTTTATAAAGGTGTATCAGGTGATGTTATTAGAGAATTCAAATAATATTGTGAGGAGAAGCATGAAAAGTTAACAAGAAAATTCATAATTTGTCTTCAAATCAAAATATGAATAGTGTGAAGTAGTGAAGGACTAAGATCACACTATGGAAATTAAGGATAAAATACAGATGCAGTATTTGGGCTATTGCATAAATTTTTACATCCTCCATAAAACATGATGTATGATCATATAATGAAAGACTGTAAAAAATACACATACTAGGGAGCTGACCTAATGTTCTTGACCTTAGTGTTCTTCGATTTTGCAAGTGCATAACATTCTTTAATGGAGGTGGTTTTGGTTGTGTCTATAACATAATACGAAATACTCTTCACGTAAGCTTATTACAAATAGATACTGCAAAGTACTGAATAAATTTTGAATCGGAAATGAGAACTATGGGAACATGGTATTTGGTATTTTGTACAGTTATTGATATCTTGTCCAGACAATTCCATATTAAATGCACCATAACTTTTATATCTGATATGGAAAAGAGGAAGAAAAATAAAAGCAAACTATTTTTAAACGCTTTTCCTAGTATTCATTTATCCAATATTACCAGCACACTTTTTAACAAAAGGTAATCAAAGTAAGTCTGTAACTGCCAAAAAGAAGCATAACTTTTTCAGACTCACTATTTGATTGATCCATATAACAACTATAGTCTTGCCCCAGTAAATCTGGAATAGCAATGATATCTAAGATTATAACCAATAGAAAACAGCCTTTCAACACTTTAGAATACTAGTTGTATGAAAATGAAGTTGTATATCACACAAATAGATTTTGTTTAAGTCTTTGATTATCTCACAGACAGTGAAGTTGGAAGAATCTCTCAAGAAAATAACACAACAAATGCATCAGATACAATGGTAAGAGTTTTAATGCAGCAAAAGTAAGTGAGAAATAGTCTTTGTCATCAGACAACTGTAAGTTCAATTGATAAAACAATAAAAAAATAATGCTTTATTTGCCTTTCTCATATACTGTGTTGTATAAATAGAAGAAACATATTTTTAAGAAATAAATGAACAGTGATTTCTGTCATCAGGTCTGTTTTCTTCACATTAATCAAGCCTGTCAGGAAGGAATCCTTTCATTTTTAAATTCAAGTCAGTAGCTACTCTGAAAATGAACTTTTAGCAGTCTATTTTTTGTGATTAATTAAACATCATATAGATTTCGGTTTTAAAATTTGTATTTGCATTTACATAAACATGTTTTTTTCAATGGGCTTTCCAGCATCAGCCTGGAAAGTACTACGATATCTTTCCTAGTATCTAATGCATTTGCAAAATTACCAGAGTTTTGTAAAACGATTCTCATCTTCTCTGTTTCTAGTAAAAATCAACTTGTTGACTCAAATTAGTCTTTTTTCACAAATGTATCAAAGAGATAGGCAAGACATAGCTCATTGTTATCCCCCTGTTTATTGACTTATACATCTTAATCTTTTAATCTTCTTTATTTCCAAATTAAAGCCAAAGTTCTTATTGATCCCTAAGTGCACTTTGTGCTATAACTTTTCATTTCATTAAATTTTATTTCAATTATTTGTTTGAAAAAACCACATTTGAAAAATCATTATGTAGTTCTCCTCAATATTGATGTTACATTCTATCTTCAGAACTTTCCGTCTTCAGATTTCGCAAACTGCAGGCTTTTGCAAACTGTTTAAGATATTAAAGAATATCTTAAACAAGATCAGTTGCAACACTAAACCAAAGAGGACATCACTAATAACATTTCTGTGCTCTCTTCATGCTTTTTTATTCTTATTTCCCTTGTAATATTATTTATGGTATACTTATCTGAATTAATTACTCTTATGTCTGCTTTAAAGTCCACGTGGCCTATACAGCACTCATGTTCAAATTGAATTAACACAGAAAACTGTATTATCTTACTACTGTTTAAAAAAAATCTGCTTACCAGAACATAAAACAAAACAAGAAAGATATCAGATTGATCTACAGTGATCCACCTAGGGTGAAATTATTACCTTTTCCATATAACCTTTGTTTCCATGTCCTATTTTATCCTTCCCATTTTCTAAGATTTCAAAAACTACTGGGAAAAAAGCCTGACATTCTGGGTCTGCTTTTCCCTTTTAGTGAATATGGGCATTAAGAGTATTCAGCATATAGTTACAATGTACTACTCCTTATAGATCCATCTTCTTGAGAGAAGCCCTTCATGAATGCCACTTTACAAATACCAGTGATCAAGAGTGCTGAAATCTCCTTAATAAGACAGTTCATGAAGCTGGCAATTTAATTGCAAAATGATGTTGATCTTTATTCCTTTTCTGTGTTTTTTCAGTATAGACTTTCTTTTGACTCTGATGTGCACAGTATTGTATTGTGCTCTCTTATGGTTCTTGGTGTAATATAACTGAAAGAAAAACAGTGTGTAGGAAACTAGGTATTTGGTGGATTATCATAGTTTACATATTTTTATCCACTGCCTCCTTTTGCTTGTCTGCATCTCAAATAAATGACATCTTGGTTATATCCAATACAGAGTTCTTACTCAATTTCAGATTTTTCAGAGTTCTACCAAGACAGTGTGACCTAGGGCTTCTCCTTGCATGCCCAGTTGACATATTCCTCCTATTTATGGTCATTGGCAAAGGTATCAGTTTTACACAGGTGTTGGTGAATAGTATAAATATGCCAACATTTCTTTTGATAACTAGATTTTTTAAAGTTTGGGAAATGTATACAATGAAAAGAAGATTCTGGGCTCAACTATAGTTAATAGTTTTATTTTAACATCTGTTGTTCCATAAAGTACTTTCCATAATGTTATCCTAAATTGATGTTGTTGGGCATGTAATGAAGGATACAGACATTATGATATAGAGAAAAAGTTAATAGTTGATCAAGTAGATTGTTATTTTGCTTCAAGACAAATATTATCATGTTAAAACCAGCTATTGATGGATAAAAAGCTTTGATGTTATGCTTTATTGACCAGTTAGACAAATGAACAAACCCAACCAGCTTTCAATTTATATCTATTGTTTCTTGTTTCCCCTTTAGTACGAAACCTCCTGAACAAACTACACAACTACCATTTTCCAGTACAAGTAGAAATCCACTCTCCAGTAAGTAGTGTTGGTTTAAGATACTAACTATGGAATACATATCACTGGATATAGCTATGTTCTAATATTAAATTTATTAATGATTTTAGTTCCTTCAAGAAAACAAAATGGTTATTCTTCATGTTCTCTTCATCTTGGTCATCCTTCCACTTCTGAAATGTAGGTACAAATCTATTAATTTTCAATGAAAATCTTAACAGTGACAACATACTGGTATTTTATACACAAAGCTTTTTTTTTTTTTCTTGCAGTGAGTTTAAAATAGGTATATTCTCTGATTTTGTGCTTTGTTTCTGCAAACTGTGTAAGTGTCAGAGAACTGGGCAGGCTCTGATCTATCCAAATGTACATAATAGCTACTTGTATAGATTGTCTTTGTATTCACTGGAAAAAATACTAAGGTATGATGTGCCTTATTATAAAGACTTTATGGATAGATAGGTAGATGGATTGATTAATTAGTGAGGAAATTTTCCCATTGACTGTAGGGAAAAACTAAATTACTTACACAGACACCTATATGTACATTGTTGTTGTCTAAAGTTATGTGGGATGAACTCCAGTAAGGCTCATTATATTTTAAAAAAATAGAACATACAGCTTGCTCAAGCTAAAAGATTTCTATACCTGTGATTTTATTTTTTAATAAATTTACTTGGAGACAAGTAACAAATAAATAAATATTCATATTTATTCTAACTTAAATACAAGAGTAACAATGCTAATCATAAAATAACTTTCTCTGTAAATGTCTAAACCAAAGCTCAAAATCAATTAATAGATTTTTCTTACTGCTAGTGGGTTTTGGAACAAGTCCTAAATACTCATGTGTTATGCATGATGTATTATGCATTTCCATTATTAGTCAAATTTAACATGAGAATATATCGTAATTTTAGTCATTATAATGAATGCGTTATTTTTATTACTATGTCATACTTATTTTGACTTTTGTTGTAAGAATGGAGTCAATGGAGATTGATCCTGTACCTTCACCAGTGAGGAAGGTAAGTGGGGTTTTTTTATATATGTGTTTATAGGTACCTATATATGCTTTTGATTAC
Source organism: Burhinus oedicnemus (assembly GCA_008921705.1). Lineage (NCBI taxonomy): Eukaryota > Metazoa > Chordata > Aves > Charadriiformes > Burhinidae > Burhinus > Burhinus oedicnemus. Next base: position 2,834,815 of record VFFE01007859.1, read on the forward strand.
TCCTACTCTGTTAATACTGCAAAAAATAGGATCTCTCCCCATTCAAAACAGTTCTTATGTATATGCTTATTACAGCTATGCTTGATGCTTAGTAGAAGTCAGATGCTCCCCAAAAGGGAACCAAAAGGAAATAAATCACGACATTGATTTCTGGAATTATACTCTGCAGATACCATATACAGGCTTTTAAACTTCTGATGTTAAATGGCATATTCTTGAAAACTCAGCATGTTTATATTATAAAAATATTGTTACTGTTTCAAAAATAAATGTTGCTAATGCATGAAACTGAGAGTTGCAATTAAATTTAAGTTCTAATATATTGAGGAATGGAAATATATGTAAGATTTCCACCTTCACCAGACCTCATGTAGATGTCTGCAGTGCAGATCTATGCTAGCATCTTACGGTTTCCTTTGTAACCTATGGATTGGTTATATCCATAGATAGACCTATATCCATAGGTATAACCTATGGATTAGTACGTGTAATTAATCTCATTTGAAAGGACACTTATTGGTCTTATCCCTGTTTCTGTTCCTTGACCATAAAGGGAATTTTATGGGATCAGGCTGGATGTAAATGCTGTCATTGCAGAGTTACAAGAGTTGAATCACTTGGCACTCTTAACTTCATAACACACTGATTTTCAAAATATTCCTGAAATTTCATTTATGATAGATAAAAGGGGTTTTTTAAGCCACAAATGAAGCCAGTCATTATTTTTCACCTTTCATAAAAATATTTTGTTTGCTGCTTGACCAGGTGGCCTTGCTTCTGCCTATGCTCAGGGGCATAAATGTGTGTATAATATCTTTGCATGTTAAGAAAAAGATAGGGTAGAAGTCAATGGTCTGAAAGCAGTGTTAGCACCTGATATTTGAGTAAGGAATTGCAAGCTTTGAATGACATCTCTAAGATGAGAATGAAGGCAGGAGCTTTTCACTATATTAGTATTCTGATTGGGAGAGGTAACAGCCAGGAACAGATGCTAGCTTAAGAATAGAATCTCAGCACAGAAAATGATGTAAGTGTCCAAAATTTTTATTATCGAATGTGATAGAGAGCACTTCTTGGAATAAAAATAAAATACATGTGCTCCCCCCCCCCCCCAGATGTCTATAAAGTAGTAACATTATTCTAAAGTTTTGCCTTTTAGTGCTATGAACAAAACTGGTAGCAGAGAGCATCAGAAATCTGCAGGCTTCATAGACCTCAAAAATGTAACACTGTTGCTTAAAGTACCTTAGTAATTAACATACTTATTACACTGTAATTAATACCTTACCATTCATTAACCTGAGACACCGACCGGTCCAACAAGATTATCTTTAATAACTCCACCACAAGATGGACGTATGGGTGAGTAATAATAATGTTTGTAACTGGATAACATTTGTATTAAGTTAAGAGGATAAATAAATTAAAATCCATACATTAGCAATTTACTGAGCAACTTGAATTGTGTTGAGGTATAAGGAACTTATCATGTAGACATCAATCCAGCAGATGGGAAATGGTTATAAATGAAGAATGAAATAAGTCTTCCTAGTACTGACCTACTCTGTTCTCTGAATAATTATGTGTAACCAAAATGATTTTTGCTGAGCAATCATAGTCAACAGTTGCAAAGAAAAGATTGTGATGATGTATATGGTTGAACAGAATAGGCATACTTGCAATATATATTGCTTACCCTCTACTAACCTTCATAATTATATTTGTTTGTAGTTACCAGAGATTAACATTGTCCATAATGTCATGTTAAAAATCACATGAGGAAAGGGGGGAAACTAAATGGAAGTTACAAAAGCATTTCATAACAAAAGTGAGGTAATTAAGTTGAGATCAAGAATTTCTTCAGAAAGGGGATTTTTTTTTTTCACCATATCACTGTAATAGGGTATAAGACATTTTTCCTGCCTGTACTTCCTTTCATTCCTGGGCTGTTGCAGAGCTTGGGTAACACTCTGATGTGGATAACACATGAATAACAGACTACTGAAATTCATTCAGTCTCCTTGAGTACTGTTTATTTGTGACAAATTTCCCACAATTCCTAATGTTTTGCAGGTCTACCATGCATGTGTCCCTCCCATTCTTGGTTTTACATTCAGCATGTTTCTGTAACAGTCTAGGCAGTCCTTCAGCTGGCTTCATCAGTTAATAGAATCCATCTCCAGCCACATAAGGAGCTTCTCTTGTGTTTTTATGTGGTGTAAATGTCTCAAAACAAAGACAAATGCAATTGCAATGCAATTGTAATGAAGGAGCAAAAATTGCTTCTTCTATGTTATGTCTGATTTATATATTCAGATCTTTCCTATATGCATGCTTGCCTATAAATTTATGGATAACAAGATAATGAGAGTTGAGGTTAGCTTTTTTTTTATTGTTTCTAAATATAAATAGATATTTAATTAAATAGTAAGATTATATGTAGAACAGTTATGTGTTCCGCACATTTCAGAATCAACCCATAAAGTTTTGCAGTGGACAAAACTGAACAAAACAAAGAGTACTTGCAAAAGTAAGGGCAAATAGACACAATGGCTTAATGGTGCACTAAAGAAAGTTTCCTTCTCAGAGATGGATGAGGCAGAAAAAAATAGCTGAAGAACTGGAGCACCTCAGCAGAGCTATCTTGATAGTCTACTAATAGTCTAATAAATGAGAGAAGGTGAAAGAAACCAACATATGTGTTTAACTTGAAAAATATTTGCAGGGATGGTGCAATATGATGTCTTTGTGACAGCTAAGCTCTATGTAGGATTAATCTATAGAGACAAAGACAATTTTTCACCTTTATCCTCTGTTGGAGTACCGCTGAGGGTTTTGATAGCTTTCATTTTTCCTGATCTTCTTCCAGCAAGAGGTACTGGAATACAACTCGTGCCTCAGCAAATGTCTTGTCTGTGCTAAATTGAAAAAACACATTATTAATTTTTAGGGCTATTTTAATCCTTTCTCAAGTGACATAGTGACTTTGTTTTGTCAACCAATTCCTTATCTTTCATTGTCTATTGTAATTGTACACCATTTTTAATTCTTGAAAAAACCGATCATGAGTTTGTCCCCAATAATGCAATTAAAGTTGTTTCCAAAGTTATCTCTTAAGTAAAATAGGTAATTCATGTTCTGTTTTCAAAAATTTGATTCTTACAGGTAGTGTATCCTACAGAAGTTCTCAGTCATCTGGAATAATGTCAAGTCAAAATAGTAGAGCAGGATCTACAAGGTAATTAAATACCTTTTCAAGATGTTATCATCTCTTATGAGAGTGTGAAGTTTCTCTTGTCTGGCCTTTATTAATCTGTACGTTTAAAGGTTATATTATATATGTGAAGAAATGTTATTGTACAGGCTTGCTATCACCTATACGAATGTGTGTGTTATTGCTGGAAGGCTTTATTTTGAAATCACTTTCTTCAAAAATGTGCAGCGATGATCTGAGCTGCTCTAGCTGTGGACATCTACAGTCATGGTACTTTTATACAAAGAATAGTAATTTTATAGTAAGAAAGTACAACGTGTCTGCTTTATAATTCTTCTAAAAATCAGAGATGACAACACAGTATCTACACAAGAGCTATTCTCTGAATAACCTGAACATCTTCATGCAATGTGTAAGAGATGTTTCAGGTTTTTCATTTAAACATTGAAAATGTCTCAAACTGTGAAAATTATTAACATCAAGAAAAAACTTAAAATGGTTCCAGAAGAAGTAAATTCATGTTCTCTATAATCATTATGCCTTTCTAGCACAAATTTAAAATATATATAACAAAATATTTCCTTTTTTCCATCTTTAATTCTTATATAATTTGTTTTGTCCTTCTGCTTTGTAAAATATGTAAAAATCCTAAAGAAGTAAAAATCTGCTAAGGAATATGTAGAACACAATAATTTATAGCATTTTCTATTAAAATATTAGCACTATGAATTTAAGTGGTTTTGAAATCTCTTGTACTATGAAAGTAGCCTTAAATCATATCCATGAATTAATCTCATTAACAGATCCACACCTATAAGACTACCACATAGTGGATGTTCACTTACACCATCATCTGGATCACAAAGTGGTAGAAGGGGGTCATGGACTACTTCTGATTTCAGAACCCCTCCGTTGTATCCATTTACATCACCTTCCCCACAGCCATCTGTAACAAGACATCCAATCACCATCTCTGGACTTCTGCAAAGACAACATTTAGGCAAGTATATTTTATAAAATAAGAACATTTAAGACTTCCTGGAAATTTTTCAGCGTAACATATGCTTATTACTTATTTACTGGAGGACAGTAAATAAGAACTAAATTAAGCAACACAAAAATGATATAAGCTATCAGCAAAATATAAAAAAGTATTGATGTTTATGATCAGTATTTTGCCCTAGTCTTCTATGCAATAGAATATCTGTTGTGAAAATGCATTCTTGCATCACCTCAGAATGATATTTAAATCTGATAATGTCCATAATTTTTTTCTGCAAAAATACCAGTTCTGAATAATGGAAAGCATGTAATAATTTGGCAAAAACTAATCTTACAACAAATCTCAAATAAGGAGTAAAGAAAAGAAAAACATGAGTGGAGGAAGTGCAGTGAACTCAGTGGAAGTCATAGCAAGACTGAGTTAACAGGATTCCTTTAATAAAGCAGATTAGTTGAGTTGACACAGGGGAAAGAAGGAAAAACATGTCGATAATGAAAGGAATGAATAGGAGACAGTTCCTGTATGACTGAATGGTGTGTTGTAGAAAGTGTGTGACAGCTGACATCTCACTATGTCCGGCAGAGAAAAAACAAACATAAAAGGAAACTGCAGTATTCTGAGAGTAAGAAGTAAAGTATTAGTCACCTGGTTATTAGGAACTGGAGACTATTAATGGAAATGAACAAATGAGTGAACTCATTCTGAAAATGAACAATGGATAGGGGATGAGCAGATGATGAGACAGAGAAGAGAAAGGAAGGTGTCTTAAGTAACAGAAAAAAAGGAGGGGAATATTAAAAGGGTTGGGAGTAGAAAAGGAGCCCAGAACAGTGTGTAGGACAGAACAAAGGCTATAGAGGAAGCAGATTAAAGAATTTAGGAAGAATGGAGATAAGAATGCAGAATATTAGTGTAAAAGAGGAAGCAGGATGGAAAATGGAAAAAGATGAGAGGACAGTAAAGGCTATTTTTCCTGCAAAACATGAAAAATAGAAAAGAGACGCTCTGGATAGCTACAACAAACAGACCAAACACAAAAGCAAAGAATAAGGAAATGATGGGAAGAAAATTAAAGGACACAAAATCATTATCTAGTGTTTTATTTTTATATTTTATAAATATTATTTATTTCATTGTACTTTGTCACATATTCTGTATCTTCCCAGTTTGGGAAGAAAGGCTTAGATGATAACTAATCATTTGTTGCTGGTGATTTTTCCCATATTGTATCTGTACAATATTGTCTTTATTTCTTTTACAATTACCTATTATCCCATCACAGACTCGTCCAAATCCGATGATTTTTTCAGTCCTGGTACTGTTCTCTCATTTGCTAAATTTTCTATCTCAACTTCACATTTCTTACACATCCAGCTGTCAAGACATGCACATAAATGTCCGCAAGTGACACTAAAAGGGAGATAGACCGGGGTATTATTTGTTGAGCACAGCATTAAACTAGCAAAAGTAGCTGCATACAGAGCCACCCAAGAGTAGGTAGGAATTGCACTGGGGCAGATTAATTTGTAAAATCATAGAATTGTAGAATCCTAGTCACAGAATCATAGAACAGCCCAGGTTGGAAGGTACCTTGAAAGATCATCTGGTCCAGCCTTTTGTGGGAAAGGGAGCCTAGATGAGATTATCTAGCATCCTGACCAATCACATCTTGGAAACCTAATTCTTCATATTGCAGAGTTTACATCACAAGTCAAAAGCTTTGTTATTTACATTAAAAGGGTAATTCAGCTATAAAACATTTTCCAGTCCATATTAATAAATGTGACCTTTCTATTCCAAGAGTAACACATCCCAAGGAGTTTTGAGTTCATGAAACATCATGAAAACAAAATAAAGATATTTTAGGAAATTCACTCGTACTCAACGTATGAATGCTTATGGCTTGTGGAAGGTTACATCATAATTGTTTTTCGTGTGGAATTTCTGGACAGTGATATAGCATGTGAAATAAAGCATGAACCTGATAGAATCTGTAAATAATGTAGTGGAAATCAAAGTTAAAAAAAAAGCACCTATATTGAACTTAAGTATTAGTTGTCTTTGAGCTATATGTTTACAAGTTAATTGCAGTTCATATGCAGAACAATGCTTTGGACATTCACTTGTGTAGCTGAAATTTGAATACAGCAAAAATGTTTTTACAGAAAGAGAAACCTAATTCTTTTATATAAATACAAAGGAATGTATTTAGATTTATAAAAAAAAGCTATACAAAAGTTCACATCAAAATGTATGAATTTTATTTTTAATTTTTCATAATTTTCATTTTTTGTGTTCCCAAAATAATTTACACGAATAGTTTTCCTTTAGTCTCACTAAATTTTTTTTCCGTTTGTACTTTTATTCTTATTCTAGGATCAACTAATTTTGGAGGACATGCAACAGAAATATAAGCAAACATCTGTGAATTGTTTTGGTCAATAAGCATCTGGAGAAGCTCTACACAGTCTTTGGATATCAAAGTATTTGTAATTTCTATAAAATGTCAAATTGGCATAAACCAGCTAATTATTCAGCATGAATAATGTATTTAAAACATTGCTGATCTTGCTGGTTAACATGTACAGCAGTTTTAAAAGTACAAAATCCTCTTGCTGTTTTTAGAAATTTTTGGCTTAAAATATTCTGTATAAATAAACAGCCTGTATTAACTAAGTGTTAAGACAAAACATGATTATATAGTCAGTGAGCATTTCTTACTGTGAATGCATTGAGCTGCAGCAGAACTCTATTTTTAAAGTCATGCCTGTACAGTATTAGACATGAGCCCCAGTCCTAAAAAAAAAATTAATTTATGGATTTTTGATTCCAGAATTCCAAATTTTGATTCTTACTCGATAGTCACTTTTTGTTTGCACTGTTGAAAGGGGTAAGGTTTGAGGGATGTTACATTCTAGCAGGTTCTGCCAAGCTCATAATACAGTATCTATTCCACAGTCCAAGAAGTTTACCATTTGATGTAGGTAGCAATGATTTCTTCCCAAAATTAAATGAAATGCTGGAACTGGGAGGAAGAGACAAAACACAGTGGAGACTATCTTTACTCTCACGCAGGAATAACAACTGGAGACTCTGAATGAAGGGTGCCAGAATGTAACCTTTTTCTTTTGAGAATAACTTTTAGGTTGAAATTCCCACCATTGCTATGTATGTCTCGCAAAATTTTGGTATGAATGAGTCATCAAATATGCACCTTTGTTTTGTTTTGGCCCTAACTTTACCTGGACTATTTAAAAAAAAATAAAACCAAAAGCTGTTTTTTTGAGATGAAGTCACCTGAGTACATGTTAAATTTCTTTTGGGTTGAAATGTTTTGCTTGACCTGAAAGAAAAGTTAGAACAGAAAGGCAAGTGTAAAGGAGTTTTTTTGTGATGCTGAGACAAATTGTTATTTCTCCCAGAAAACAGAAGACTGAATGGTTGTTCTTACTGTCTCTGAATTTGATTTCATTGTTTTTACACCATCTCCCTAGCTAGCTACTACAATGAGTTTTAATTGGCAAGCGTGCCCCTTGAATGAGAGTAAAATAGATGGAGAAACACCTGTTTTGTGAACATCTCTGGAGCAGGGGCTTCCATAACAAATTTTAAGTTTCATGTTTCCCTTATGTCAATGTAAAACTGCTTTTACTTTTTTACCATGGGAAAGTTTATGTGTTTTCTCCTCCCCAATATTCTTATACTTCCAATTTTAGATGGGATTTCTAAGTAAATTACCTTTCAAGCAAACTTCCATTTGAAAGATTTAGTTTTACAATACCACAGGCATATACAAGTAAAGGAGTATGGTGTAACTTTTAAAAATTCCTACTCTCCTTTAGTTTCAGATGAGCAAGAATAGCTTGAAAAATGAGGCTAGTAAAATATGATTGCCGGCTTCCACATTAATTGTGCCCCAATGGTTTTATGTTTGTTTGGATCACAAGACGGTATTATTTCTAATTTCTATTATATCACACTGCAGTCATCATCCAAATCTGCAAAGTCATACTATGGCTTTTATAACTGCTGAAAGTTGCATTCTACAATCAGGTGAAATATCTGGGTTTCCTTAGTTTTGTTCCCCTTGCCCTGTCAATTGCATGGTTGTAAATGAAGGCAGAATTTGAGGTCGATAAAGCTGCAAATTTGTGTCTATTAGTGGGACTTGTCTGAAGGTTCCCTGGAAGGAATCATATAGGAAGGAGTCATATTTGCTAGTTCTACAGAGCTAATAATAACAAAAAATGCACATTCAAAGATATGAATAAGTATATCCAGAAAGCTGAATGATTTCTGTATTGCTGCTCACTACAGTGTTTTCCACACAAATTCAGTAATGATCTTCATGGCTCTGGTAATCTTCACCAGTTTACCTTTTCTGTGGTAAAAGTTTGACATAGGCAGGGCATGTTTTAAGGCTGTAGGTTGAAAAGAGAACTTGGAACATCGCATCAATAAAAAAAAAGAAGTCTAGTATAAAAATGGGTATTTATATAATTTTACCTCTGCTTTGAACTACTTAGTAGTATCTAGTAGTGTCTTCTACTTAACAGGTACTACCTAATCTATTTGAGCCCACAGTCTAATCCTGAAGGAAAAAAAATGCTTGTCTTTGGAGATGTTACAACTTTGAAATGCATTTTGAAGAGAAAACAGAATGTAATTTGAGTAAAAAAACCAAAGGCACAGGAGCTGTACGTGCTGAGTAGAAATACCTTTGAATGACACCCTCTTGCTTCCCAATTCAGACAAAATGAAAATTTTGGAAACATAAGTTAATGAACTGACTCCAGTGTGAAATTTTTCAAAACTTACATCTAAGTGGTTCTCATATCATGCAAAATAATTGCTAGAAAAAATAATTAAAAAGAAAAAAAGCCATTTGAGGAATGTAATTTGCCAAGTTCAATGCTTTTATCTTTTGTTCAAAAAAAGTTGAAACTATGTAATTCAGTATTTTCTTCTTTAAGAAGAGGAGAATAAAAAAAAGCAACGTTTCCTCTATCTGCCAATAAGCACAAACGTTTCTATATTCATCTCACCGGATTTTTCTTACTTCCGTGAGGAGTTAACGTCCTTTACGCTTTACAGAAATTTGCAGTACACTAATGATACACCAGAGGGTGCTAACTTACCTCTAAACAAATTTATTTAGTCATACCACTCTTTCGGGTAAGTCGTGTAAAATCTGTACTATTTCAGTTTGGAATTTATATAGAAAAGCTACAGATAATAAAAAGAAGGGTGACAAAGTGATGTAGAGTCTGAAATAAAACATCAGAAAAGCACTCGAAGATGAACAACAAAGGAGAGGGACTGAATGAACTAAAATTGAAGTTAAAACAGTAATTCAGGTAGAGAAGTCCACAAATATGTGAAAGGTAAAAATGGAAGCGTGGATTAGTCATGCTGGTGGGGTAATCAGTAGTGGTTTGAAGGAAGAAATTATTTAGGCTTGGTAGTGGGAAACTTTCTTAATAGAGTACTTTGGCAACACACTAGTGTCTCGGGATAGGGTCAGTGCACCATCACAGTGGGTATTCAAGACTTCAGACTTAAGATGCCGGTGCTAAAGCTGTCATGTATAGCTTTGAGAAACACAGAGACTGAGCTGGCCTCAAGTTCTTTTCAGTGTTTGTCTGCAGCTTTCTGGCTTTAAGTCATAAGATGGCACTAATTTATCTTTCGCAGTTTTTCTGGAGGAGAACACAAGAGTATATATTTCACTTACAAGGGTGTTATGCGCATACAAACAATAGAATAAGATTTTATTACAGGTCAGAATCATGCTAGTCATGCAATGGGATCACCACTAATGCTGAAGGTATCCTCTTGTTTGTGTTATCGTTGCCAACTTCGGCTTCATTTCACAGTCTTCACTTATCTTTTTCACAAGGTGACACTTATACCATATAAGGTAACATCATGTCTATTTATTGCTTTGTAGTACAAAGGAAGTCTGTTGCAGACAAATGGTTAGTCTATTAGACATAATACCTGATACTTGCCAAGTAGCATTTTCTACAATTGTGCCCATTAAAATGAGAAATTGCTACCACTTATTTTTGAACTCTCATGTTCTGGCAGTCAGGAAAGAATGCCATAGCTCATCAAGATGCAGCACTGTCAGCTTATCTATGGTAGTTCTAATTTTCCTCTAGAGTTTAACCTGCTCATGACCTGAGGAAATGCAATTTGATAATTCTTGCCTTCTGTGGTCTCTGTGTCAAAAGTGCCAACCATACTTCAGCCTGTAGATCAGCTTTGTATGCCTCTGGAGCACATGCTGTTTCTGATGGTCAGACATGTGCCAGACTCTGCCTAGAAATCTCTTCTGTGCAGACAGAAACATCTGTGCGGATAGGAGGACACTGCTCGGGTCCATGCTGTGAGTGTTTGGGGTTCTTTCATATTGCACCTTTAGGATTGCTAGGTATCCCATCAGCTCCAGCAAGCTTTAGCACTATGCAATCACTACATCAGCTGCACCACTAGAACCCCTGATTGCTACATTTTGCAGGGAAAACTACCTGATTTGCATCAATATGCACCAGTGCCCTTCATAGCAAAAGGATCGGCTTGCTGAATGTCTTCATGGAGAAAGTTAGTGATGTCCTGCCCCAAGGATCCTTTGGCTGGTGTGCCCCATGAGCTCTAGTCAGCTTTTCCCTCGATTATGTCTAAAGCCCTGATACTTTGTCCCTCGGAAAGATACTAAACATTTGTCCTGGACTCATAAGAGTACAGTAGTACCAGGGACTACGGTGACCACTGTCTGGAGGGGATAGGGAAAGAACTTTCTTGGGACAAAGTGATATTTGTGTGGTGACAAGGTGGGGAAGGACATGACTGTGTGTGTTAAAGACTTTTCAGTATTAGGACTCGGTGAACACTCTGTGTTATTGAGTTACTCACAATTTACTGATCTTCTACAAAGGACATGGGAAAGGTCCCTCACAGCCCTGCCCATAGTAAACAGCAGTCCCCGTAGAACTATTCAGAAGCCACCAAAGCTTGAAAAGAGGCTCTTCTACATCCTGGTCCACCTTGCAATACTCTGAAACCAGGCACTTACCCCAGCTGCACTGCCAAGGCCCACATGCAAAAAACCTCTGCAGAAGATCAACAATGCTGAGAGAACCCACTTTAATTCTGGCACTCTAGACAATCACCACATGCAGGTGGTATTTTGTCCTAAGCAACACAAGGCCTCTCAAATAAAGGAATACAACACATTTCCTATCAGGGCAGCCTCCATAGCAAGACTGAGGGCTGTCTATCCCTGTGTTAAGGCATCTGAAGCAAACAACACAAAAGAGGAGAGGAAATCAGTCCCACTAGACATTCCTAAAGGCTTTTTCTGGCTCCTGCTTTAACTGAGCACACATTTTAACCATGTTTGACATCCTTGCCCAGATCAGTGTCGAGCCAAACAGAAGCTGACTTTGGAGATGGTCTAAGTACATCTGCGTCTTTATGCATTTAGCTGAGCAGAACACGGTGAAAAAACATTTCAGCCATCTCCAGCTCCTCTGAACTCAACTGATTTGAAACAGGCAGGACAGAGATCAGAAAGTCACAATGGGTGATGATGGGCAAGGCTTTGTGTGATGGAAGTAAGGAACAGATGGTCCGTTTGGGATTACCCAGTCCAGTCTCAACTATGTTTTTGACCCATATTTGCAAACAGGACCCAGCCTGGGAGGGGGACAGCTCTCTGTGGGTTAGCTGTTATGTTAGCAGTTGCCTGTAACATGGGAGCATTATACATTGGGAATGGTGCAGGAGAGGGCTGGAAAGCCGAGCTGGGAAATAGAGGGAGGGATAAAAGGAGGAAGAACAAAAGTAGCCAGGAGCATCAAAGAATGTTTTCAACATAAACAACCTCCTTCCAGTCTTGCTCAGCTTTTCTCCTCACATGTTCATGCATGTTCTTCTTTCTGCTGCTGCCCATGCAATGTTAGTGGTGGATTGGTCCGGGAAGGCGTTTAAAGCAAGAAGAGACTGTGGAATACATAAAGGAGATCTGGTTGAATGCCCGTGGTCAAGACTTCTGCTGTTTTGTGCTTTGATATCATTCTTCTTGCAACAGATATACAGACCTGGATTGCCCTATTTGTTTCTTTCATTGTAAGCTCTGAAATGGGCATTTCCAGCTTTCTATGTATTTATTTCCCCTTCTATTAGAATCTCTGCAGTGCCTAGTAATGGCTAGCAGGTCTTTTACAAATGATGCAGCTTTTCTAACTAAGGAATAAATAGATGCATGGATAAGACGCAAGGCCAATAACCTTCGTAATGTAAAGGACTTGGACTTTTTCACAAGCATAGTGCAGTTACTGTTACTTCTGACAGCATTTCACGGCTTACCGATAGTCTATAGCGTGGGTAAAAGTAACGCAGCCTAGTAATGTTACAGCACCATACAATAAATCTTTGCTGAAACATGAAAAGAGAGCTCTAGTTTGTGTGTGTGAAATTACCAAGTTTGCAGACTATTAGCATGAATGTAAAAAGCTTCTAGCACAGCATACGGTAAATACATTAGTGCTATATTCCAGAAAGCATCATTTTCCCAAGCTATAGGTCTTACTGACATATGTGGTAGAAAGGCTCATTCTGCCAATTGTCTGCTTCCTTCATATCCTCTGATTTTGGTGCAAGTTTAAAGCAACATTCTTAATAGCCTTAGTCTAGTATTTTGAAAAATTGCAATACTATCTATCTGTACAGAAAGTCACATATCAATGACATTTGGTTGGCACAGTGGGTTTTGAGAAAAATGGCAAGGGAAACAGTTGGCACGGAGTTTTGAGAAAAAATATATCAGAAAGTGTGAGTCTGTATGCATTAAACTTACATTTTATTTGCTCATATATCACTTTGTCAGGGTTTTCAATAGTTCTTGTGGAAAATGCGTAAATGAAATATAAAGCAGCTTTTACATACAGTAAGGATTTTTCCTTTAACCTAACTGGTGTTCTCACAACCTATGCCATATACAATATGCTGGGTAGTACAATATTGTCCTCCTAAAAAAATTACATGAGGCCCCAAAGTAATTTCTTTCTTAAACAGCCCATCCATTCACATTTTGCAGGACATGTATGAGGCAGGGGTGGGTGTGCGTATGCATAAGCTAAACAACTGGTACCCTGCCATGGATGCATGTGGACATGGTGGATCTCTGTCTTCACTTGCTCATGTAAATATTGATGCCGTGGTTGCAGATTTAGAGGAAAGCTGCTGTATATTTCCAGTTCAACTCCAATTGGAAACTGGCAAGCCACACCCCAGCTGCAGTCCCTTTCCTTCACATCATAGATCACAGCCAGCTAATAATAATAATCCTGCGGCATCAGACTGCTGAAACCTTTTTGCACATGGGATGAGACAGCAGCCTTTTGGGATTCAGGAATAAGGAGTTTAGAGTCTCACTGGTGGGCTGAAATTGGCAGCTTTTGGCAGTCTTTGTAGGAATGTGTGGATAAGGCATAAGGAAATCTCTTTGGAGTCCTTGCATGGCGGTGCCCCTGCGCTCCTCCTCCCGTAACACTCAGAGTGACTTTCCTGCAGCCTATGATTAATTGTTGTAACACTTTGGCAGTGAAATCTGTTCCACACATCCTGGCTCTGGAACTCAGACCAAGGGGTGACTTCTTAAGTACTTTTCATATGTACAAACATACTAATGCATCGCAACTCAAGCCCTCTTTCTTTGGGGCAATCTTTGTTTCAAACTACCATTCCCTTAAAACTCTTCTCTGTTGTTGTTGATGGAGCCACAAATATTACCACTATACAAGCTATAAAATTTATGTCACAAATATGCGTTCACTGTATATGAAATACACGCACATTGAAAGCCTTCCTGTTGTTTGCAATGTATAGTTCCTTGAGAATCAGCTGAGAAAGACACAGATCAGCAAATCAGCTCCTTACAATATGCTGTTGAGGTAATTGTAAATTTTCTACATTGATTATTAATATGGCAACTGACTGTTTAAGGGGACAAAGAAAGGGTTGGAGAGAAGGGAATAGCTCTTGTAAGACTCAGCTGTGCCTGTCAGAACTGTTAAAAGAGCAATAGTTTTTGTTAGGCAGTAAACTGGAATCCCTGCCGTGCTTCATTTAGTTTCCAAAATTCATAAATAAAGCCTATTTCGAAAAAATTAATTAGCTCATGACTGAAATAAAAGCACGGAAGTTTATGTAGAGTGCTTCAGAGCTTTCTTGTGATATGCTAATTGATGTTTTATTTTACCTGAATTATCATTCAACAGCATTGAACTATTTGAATACACCATGTGTAATGTCATATTACTACATAGATCACGCTTAATGAGATAGTGCTGTACTAGCTATGTATTTTTCCCAACTTTACATAGTGTTTAATCCACATTCTTTATATCCCAAGACAGTAAAAATTGTTCAGGGAATACAACCTCTTACGTTTTCCTTTTAAGCAGTAATAAGCAGATCCTGAAAGAGCATATTAGCACAGCACAGCTAAAGCCAAGTCAGTGGCCACAGTCCAGATTCTGCCACCGAAGAGCCCAGCACCCAGCAGCGAATAGACTCCAGCAAAGACTGTCAGCAAACAGCCGGTGAGCCAGCGGTCTCCCGCTCACGTGCCGAAAATACAACCAAGTGGGGCAGAAGTGATACGTGAGCCCAACCATCTGAGCAAGAGGGAATTTTATTCTTTGTGAAGCTTTCTGGGCAGAGGTGCCTGGAATATAACTATTTGATGCCAACAAGTACTTTTAAAATAGAGCAACAAGTCTCTTTTATACTGAAGGCAGAGAAACAATCTCTATGAAAGTCAATCAGGAGTGAAACACCTCTCAATTCCTACCCACATCCCAGGTTTCAGTGGTTTAAAGAGAGATACGTGCATGTGTTTTGCCACATAATTTCATAAATAATCAGACTTCTGGCAATTATACTGTTATAACTGGGAAGGTAACAAATACAACAATTAGTAGGGGTTATGTTTGAACTGTTTTCCATAAACCTGATATTATTGTTTTGCCAATACCAGATATATCTTTAACGTCTGATTATTTAGCATAAAAATAATATTAAAAAAAAGAACAAAAAACCCACAACTCACTTTAACTTTACAATTTGTTTAGAAAAGTCAGACAAAAAGTTATACTAAATGGTAGTAGCTACGTATACCCTTTCTTGGGGTCCTAGTTATGCCTCATTATGCTGTCCTGTCATAAATATTTATGTGACATATAACTGATATTTTTTAACAGAGTTCTCAGTGGCTTCCCAGTAAACATCGTGTGCAAACTGGGAAGGGAGAGACAGCACTTATTTGTTCACCATTGAGGGAAAGCCACCAGCTGGATCCAGTAGTTTCCAGGCACTGCAGAAGCCCCATGGGCTGGTGACAGTAAAAATCCACGCCTGTGCAGCTCGGTCATATCAGACATGCAAGAATCCACTCTACCATTAAGGTTGCTTTGCCATGAGGAGCCTGGGATGTCTAATTAGCTGTGAACTCTCTCTGAACTTTTTCTTGTGCTTAGTGCTACATTGTGTAGCCTTCCCAGTGTCTAATAAGGGTGAAATCGCACTGCAGCACTAATCTAATTCAGGTAAAAACACACAAAGCATGAGATAGGCGTCTGCTGCAGGCCAGCCTTTTATTAGTTCCTGTACTCAAAGAGGTGTTTGTTCATTTAACCCAAAATAGCCCTTTTTGTCTAGTACTTAGTTTAAAAACAAGCAGCAAATCATCTGCGGTATTGATCTGCGAAACAGCCTGGGGAAGTTCGGTGTGCAGCAGGCCCTATGCCTGGAACTAGCACTGGTCTTTATGTGGTTTTCAGCAACAGAACTGGCTTTCAGTGAAAAGAAGTGAATTTTCCAAGATAGGTGATTTTTAAAAAAAGTCATGTTCATTGAAAAAGTGGGTTTTTCATATTTTTCCCCACTTGCCAACCAAAAAAAGGAAGATTATAAACACAAAATATTTTACCTGAAATAGTATATTCTTATTCAGAGGACAGTAAACCAAGTATCCTGGCTGCTTCCTCTCCCATCTTTTTCTTCCTGGGAGAGAAAGTGGAGCCAGGATGTCACATTGCAAAGCTTGGCCAAAGAACTACTCACCCAGCCTGCTGCACCTAAGCAGGGTCAATATAAGAACGGCTACTCGCCCAGTTTCCAGGGTGCTGAGGTGGCATCTTTTTATTCGGTAGCACTGGATTTTCCTTCCAGGGATGTCCATACAACATAAATAGGGAAATTAATTCAATCATTTGTTTTCAGAAGCAAAGAAAAACTTTCTCTTGTTGCTTCTACATGCATGAAAACATGGTGGGATCAAATTAAAGCAACACAGATGAAAAATAAAAATATATATTTTTTTAATAACATAAATAGCATTTCTGGAGTAATTTTCATATTTAATCAGATGTTAAACTTTTCCAATCCATGGGCCTCTTTCTATACGGCACAAAGTGAGATCTTAAGATCTGAAGTGGAATAACCAAGGAAATTACCTCATTTTCATTGCTGTTAATTTAATCCCATGAAATTTCCAATATTCAGTACAGCAGAACAGAACTAGTGTGAAAGCAGCTGAAACCTCCCCAAGCCCCTTTACAGAACGCAAAATACAGATCTGCAGCCTGGTGGAAATCTGAATACAGCTTGCAAACCCTGCGATAAATGGGAACAGCATTTCCTTGTGGCTGTGGCAGAGATAACAGGGTTGAGTCAATGTAAAAGCAAAAGGCACTCTAAATAATGAACTGCTGAGTAAGAGCAAAGTCAGGATTAGGGTACATACCTTATGGCTATCAGCAAGCAATACAGTGAATGGAAATGGTCTCTGAAAAATGCATTCAATCAGGGAAATTGCCCCACCTGTAGCTCATTAACAGGATTAAGTCCTGATACAAAGTGACAGTCAGTAATATTTGTTTAGGCAAAAAGCTCGCTCTCTTTGTAGTTTTTGGCATATCCAGCTGGCTTTAACAATATGGATCTGAGACAGCCAGCGTAGCTTTAACGTTAAATTAGCCAGGGTTAAGAGCTTGCCAAGGCCAGGCAGAAACAAAGCGTTCTTTTTTGCAAAGTTGGCACATGGGGCCAGTTTCATTTCAGTAGCACCCATGTGGTAGGTACTCCATTTCCCGCATCCACAGCAGCGTTGTTCCAGGTATGAGGCGTCATTTTGTCACCAGAGCCGCTCGCTATTGCAGTGCGAGGGAGACCGTGCTCTCTGGGCCGAGCAAACTCTGTGAACACCCCATCGCTTGCTGGGAAACGGTCCTCTGGGCTGGCCGGCGCTCAGAGCGGCTGAGCAAAAGGGGAAACCCAAAGATCAGCCCTTTGTTTAGAGGAAACTCATGCTGCAGAAATCTGAGGTCTGTTCTGAAGTCTAAACAAGAGATAAAGGCTCAAGTCCTCAGCTGGTAAAAATTAGTGCCGCTACTGTGAACTTCTGGAGCTGCTGCTGCTGCAGTTTAGTTTATTGTAAGACAGCTGGAGTGTGGTCTGCAGCGTGTAACTGATTCATTGCTGCGTCGTTCCAGCTCCCTGCCGAGGAACCGGTGTTGGAGAGGTGGCTCATGCTCCAGTGCTTGCTAAATATGGCTGATGGTCTGGATTTAGCTTCGGAAAATAAATATCAGAGGCTATTATAACGGTTGTGACATTGCTATTTTAAAATAAGGTGGATCATAGTAGATTAACTACTTTCTGTGTTTGGAGGCTAAGGACTGTATTTATGGATGTTAGACGGCAGAGTATGGGTCAGTGTGTATAGGGGAATTATTTGTATATCCCTGTACAGCAGCATAGCACCCAAAGTGCAGAAATGTGTTTGTTATTATTAATGAGTACTTTCCTTTCTAAATGCAACTTCCGTATGGTATTCCCTTGCCTCTGCTGCTGCCACCCCACTACCATGCTGCCCAAGGCCAGCATAAACCTCTTCTTACACTGACAAAATAATATGGAACTAAAACATAAAAAAAAAAGATATATTTCTTAGTCTCCATAATTATTTGCCATGCACCTTTTTCAGAGCTTAATCTAATGCCTAGGCCTGGTGGGTTAGGAAGAAATTTTCTTTGGAGGTTACCCTAAACTTGCTCATTTGCGCCTTTTTTTCTACAGTGGATGATGTAAAAGCCATGAGTCGGAGCTGGAGCAGACACAGCGGCCGCTGTGCTTCTCTCCAGGAGTGCTGCCGTGCATATGCCTTTGGGGTCATCCAGCCCAGTGATACTTAAGGTAATCTGGGTTTGAGGACTGTGATTTACTGTGTTTAAGAGAAGTCAACATTAAACCCTGTAACATTCTGCAAAGTCAGAACATGATATACTAATATATATACACCAATAAAATGTGAAGTAAATATAGTAATGTAAAATCTATAAACTGCTATGAACTTTGGCATTAAAGGGGCAGAAAATGCTGGAACAGTTTGCTCGTGTCACAGCTTAGTGAAATCCTAATGATTAAGAATCAGGCATGCAAGATAAAAGGAGCACTGTTGAAAAAAGAGAAGACATACATTCAAAAAGTTTGATCAAAAAGCAAAATATAGTACTTGGCAGAGAGGAGGCTGAGGTAGCTGTAGGAATCAAGCTGTACCAAATCTTTACAAAACAGATTTGTTTTATGCCTATTGTTCTAGCACTGAAAGTAAATGGGCAATATAGCTAGATAAGGCACCAGAGTCTGTCATCACTTATAGCCAGAACAAGGCCATGGATAATGGACTATAATGCAATCTAAGTAGCACTGCTATGAAACCAGAGTAATTTCATTTAGATCAGAGGATTTGGTTTGTGTGGTATAGACTTATGAATATAATAATTCTCTGTCATGACAGATTAGCCAGGCAATGTACTGCAGCACTCCGGGCTTTTACAGAAATGCCATCCTCAGTTACATGTTTTGTTTTAGTCTCTGCCCTGTGATATGTATTAGATTTGTGATACATATGAGCTGCTAAAGACCAAACTGAAATCCCCAAATCCAGTATAGTCTCAGAGATAATAACATAAGCTGCCCAAAACAACAAAAATAATTGTACCATTAACTCAGAGGATATAGGTGATCATAAGTAGTTTTTTGAACAAGTAAGAAATAGTCATGAAAGGCTCAAGGAACTGGGAAGAATTATCCCTACTGCAGGAGAATGTCTATAGTCAGCCGATGAAATTAACATCTTTCTTGTAGTAAACTATGTTTAAGAGTGCTGGAGAACAGTGATTCCACACACATTCATTCTTACATGTGGCAATCAAGTAGGAAACCCGGAAAATTGCCTTCTCCACTGACTAGAAGTGCCCTATTCCAGATCCTACAGGAGTTAAAAAGATTATAGTTTCTCTTCCGTTGCTTTGATTGTCTCTGTTTTGTGTTAGTACTTGTTAAACAACATGTAGACATTGTGCATCTCCTTTTGAGTGTGTACAGCCTCATACTGTCCAATATGAAATAAACAAATTCCTCTTTCTAAGCTTAAATATTCCAGCAGGAACCATGGCAGTTGCTAACCAAGGAAGATAATGCTCTCTGTTTCTCACAAGCTCACATCATCCCTATCTGAAAACCTTCACTGTTTTTTCAGACACACCATCACTTTTTTAACGAACTTTCCTCTTTCAGTCATCTCCTCATTTGGAAGGTGGCACTCAGAAATAGTGTTGTGAATGGGACCATATTGTTGCTTAAAATATCTAGACTAATCTTCACAAGCATGACATAGGCTGACACAGATGCTTGGCTTACATGTTCTTCAAGGTATTTTGAAGCATTTTAAACTACCTTAGACTGCAGGACAAGTGTGCTTTAAGGTACCTCCACAATCCTGGTGCTGACCAGAGCAGGGATCCTGCTGGATCTTGCTTTGGCTTCCTGAAAGCCAGAGTCGCCTTCTTAGAAGCTAGAAAATGAGGGCAAACCGGGGGAGGGTGGCGTAAGGAGGTGGGGAGGGGAGATTTGTATCTACCGTACTTTCTATATGGGAGCTGAGACATAACTAGAGCTCATACTCAGAATCAAAGCCCAAGAATTGCTCCAGGTTCCTGCAGTTCACACTCAACCCTGGTTACTCCATTCTTAACATGTAGACAGAGACATCATGAAATGTAAGCTGACATTTCTCAGCGATGTCTCTCTTTGGAGTGTCAAATCAATTCATGGTTTTAAGTTTTGCCCTGTAATGTAAGGAAACCACTAATGCCCATATTCATGTTTTATCATTGCAATTGTCCAAAGTTTTTATAACTGTGGAAAATATATGGAAAAAAAATCTTGAGGGACCTAGGGCTTGCATAGAAAAGAAGCCAGTTCGATTAATTTAGCTACTGCACGTTGGATCATTGAATAGAAACTTGATAGTAGCGCAGGAACACAGTAACATCTTTTAAACTTGTTTTTATTCCATGTATTTTAACTCCACAGAGATTCAGGATGCAGTCACTGTGACCCACAAGTGTAGTTAGTTCTCAGCTTGTAATACATATGTGAAAAAAAGCATTTGTCTCCTTAGCCAAGGTTCACTTGCATTCATGGCGTATGGAGCTGAACTTTTCCTGTTTTCTTTTCTGGCCAAAAAAACATTGGATCAAACTTATATCTGGTGTAGCAGTGCTGATTTCAGTTACTTCAGCAATGAATAAGACCCATAGCTTATTTTTAGGCCAGATAATGATACCAGTAAAACAATACTGATGACTGTAAGTTTGGCTCACATTAATAGATTAAATGTGGGTAGATGCAAACAGATGGCATTGGTTGCTCCGCTGCTTCCTGGCAGAGCTCGCCTCGTTAAAACAGCAATTTTGTTGAAGCTTTTGTGCCTGTGATTAAAGTTGCCAAAACTTTTAAATAGGCAGAGTTTCAAAGTGATAGTTGGGATGGTTTCCAAATGTATCTGGCATAGTACAGCACTCCACATTAGATTTGTAAAGCTGGATGTTTTTGAGAATAAAGGAGATCTTTCGTTTACCCAATAGGCACTTTTATCATTTCATATGTCATCTGCTGTATTTGCAAGAATGTTTATTTGCTTCCAAAGAAAACAGTGGTGGGATGTAAGGAAGAATTATTTAGTAAACATTATGCTAGATGGCCGTAATATCACTGCCACTTCTTCTCTGAGTTTTGTCAGAAACAGAACAGGGTAAAAATGTTCTCACAAATGGAAATTCACAAACGAATGTGGGAGAGAGTGAGATACAAATATTTGGAAGACTGAGTGCAACTTTTTCTGCTGCACAGTAACGCAGAGTGATGACAATTACCAGCTTTTATTCAAACTGCAATTTGTTTCTTTTGCAGTGAGAGGTGGTGCTGCTGGTGGGAAGAGCAACATCGTTCTCAGGTTGAATTCATGGGTATTTGCAAAAGCATTAGTATTTATTGCCCAAAGGAAGGGTGGCTTTCAGTACCATACTGGCACTGCACTGCCACTCCTGCAAGATGCCTTAAGCACAGAGCTCCGGTGCAACCAGAGCAAATTATTTAACCTGTTTTTTTCACTATCAGAGTGGTTTTACTTTTTTATGGGGGAGGCAGAGTTATTCTGGAGCTACAGAACATTCAATTGTCTGAAGATTAATTGCTGCAGGGTGCTAAGAAAATAAAACTACCTGCTAGTGGCTCTAAAATGGATAGATATAATGGTAGAGGAGAACGGAAATGATCTGACATTTGTGAGTTGAGGCTGGAGCTGGAAGATGTTATATTAGCAGAAAATATTTTGTCTACCTGTAATTTTGAGCAAGTTAAAAATGGAGGGGTTGCTTTTTGCTGGTAATTAGCAGATTAAGGCTTGGATCTGATGGTGGGAGGTACTGAATGCATACTCAGATGAATCTGTTGTGTGGAAAACTTATTTGACATCTGGAGAAATGAACCCAATCTTTTATAGGCCTCAAATACATAGCAAACATATATAGCCTCAGTTCCAAGAATATTACAAACAGGCCACATAGAAAACCCTGAAGTTTGATATACAGTATCTGGCTTTAGGAAAGAGATTATGCTTGCACATGTGCTGGGTCTATTGTAGTTAATGATATATGAGAAACACAGTTTTAATGGGTTCACAGATTATTTATTATGGGAGCAGAACATCATAAATTTGATAACCAGATCCTACTAATTTGCCAAAATATGTAAGAAACACATTGATGTAATTGTGTTTGTACTGTATTCACTTGTGTGGAATAGTTTAATTTATATTTATGAGAAATTTCCATTCAATGGCAAATCATGCAACAGCATGTGCTTCTGTGCGTGCATGTACAAGATCTTACACAGACATGCAAAATTCTACTGCATAATACTGGTATCTCCAGGGGGAAAAGAGGACTATTTTACAATTACAGATTACAAACTACTTATAAATTGGTAAATCTCTGAAAGAAGAGTTTTGAACATGGCTGTGTTTCTGCAAATTTACAGAAAAATATTGCCCCTATAATAAAAGTGGAAAGTAACAAAACGTCTAATAAGAATCTGTTCCACTGATTTATTAACACTGGTCCTAGAGATATGGAGATCAGTCTGTCAGATGTAATTCTGCAGCACTGTGTTTTTATAACAAATACGAACACATTCATGAATGGCAAAACCATCTCCAGTTTTAAACTGAAAGAAAGAATCACATTCAAATTAGTGTAATGAGCTGTCAGTAACAGATAGTCTCATGAGATTATTTTAGCTCTTTTCATGAGGATCTGGCAGGAGAAGGAGGTGGAGGAAGGAACTCAACCAAGCTGTACAAAACCTCTTATTTCCATGTAGTGAGTGATTCTTACATCCAATTCCTTCCTGCTTTTGTGAGAGAAATTGCAAATTATTTGATTTGGACACACAATTTAAGGAAAAACTATGGTATCTTCAGGAAAGACCTCATGCTCCCCTCAGGTGGGATATTATTTCTTTTCACTCTCTCAAAGAAATTTAACTGGCTTACTGGATGTGTGTTGCACAAAACGATGGCATGCAGGGTGTTTTCCCCAAGAGAGGAACACATTGTAATGCAACAATATATAATCACTCTTACTACTCCGGACTTCACAGCTCTTTTTCCATGACTGATTTTCATGAGCAGCTGCAATGGCTTCCCCTTTTCTTCACATGAGGAACTTGCAGTATTTTCTTTCTGATGAGAAAAGGTGGGAACTCAACCAGATTCAGATAGTTCAGTGATCTCAGGTCTAGGTGTGATCAACTGGGTCTTGGGCCTGTATTTCAAAGCTGTTTGGCAGCTTATGCTCTCACAATATCCAACAGCTCGCTAAATGCCCATGGCAAGGATTATGCCAATGTGTTGTCAACAGTGCAGGCTGCTTCCAGATTTCAAGAAGGAGATGGAAGTGTTCATGAAAAGCCAAAAGCCTGAATGTAGCAGAGACGCAGCTCTGAATGAGTGACTCCAACTAATTGGCACCTCGTGGGACAGTGCATAGCCCTGATATTGGATCCCAGGTTTGCTCTTGCATTGAGAAGCTGACAGGTTACAAGGTGCAG
Source organism: Burhinus oedicnemus (assembly GCA_008921705.1). Lineage (NCBI taxonomy): Eukaryota > Metazoa > Chordata > Aves > Charadriiformes > Burhinidae > Burhinus > Burhinus oedicnemus. Next base: position 2,858,559 of record VFFE01007859.1, read on the forward strand.
ATGACCCGCTCATCCTTTAATTGAATTTCCTTGAAAGTTGTGCACTGGATAAAAACAACAAAGAACTGTCTGAAGGATTATAAGAGGTCATAGATGAGATATGGTTCCCTTACTATTTGGTTCTAAAAAATATGAAAGCACTAGGAATTAGGGAGCTGACCTGTCATCTCTGAGGGCTGCAGGGAAAGAAGGACCAGGAACGTGGTAGCATTTCTCAGAGGTCACCGGAAACACTAAGCCCTGTCACAAAATTTGCAGACCTGAAGGACTTCTTTGAATATTAAGGCTTAAATCCTTAGCCTGAAACTGCTACCAGAGTAGCTGGCTACCTTCCATGTACTTACATGTATGCACAAAGATATGGATGTATATTTTCAGATTTCTGAATGCCAGTTTATATCATGGGTCTTGAACAAATGTTAAGCCTATTCCATGTGAAAATATGACTGGAGAATTAGGAGAAAGAAGGATTTAGTTCTGCAAATAATTACAAATAAATACAGATAAAAAATAGACCAGAAAGGAGAGAAAGAGAAGCTGAAAGACCATTTTCAGTGCTCCTTCAGACCTCGAAGGCCCCTCAGTGTAGGAACACTGTGCTTCATTTAGTCTTTGACAGCAAACGTCCCTTGATCTTTGTGGTGTTTTGTTAAGCTGCTATTTTAGACATATAGTATTCCAGGGAAAAGAATGGTCCAATAACCAGACTTTCTTACATCCTCTTTCCTAGAAAATATGATGGTTCATTTGATGCATGGTTGTGGTTACCAGCAGCTATTATACACTGGTTTTATTGACTGCATTTTGAAATGAATGACTGAGTTCAGAGTAAGCCTCTGTCTTATTCCTCCTCACAAACAAGAATTTATCAGTCTGTGCAAGGAGATCCCATATTTAAACTCTTTCTTGTCTGATTTTGTCCCTCAAAAACCATATGTCAGGTTATGCTTAATAGGTTATATTGGTTTATCTCAGTAACAGTCTGCCTGAAGGGACAGTCTGTGTAGGAGCAAAGGGACAGCTGCCTGTCAGCAGCATTCAGGGCCATTAAAAGACAGCCACATAAGGGATGGGTTGTGTCTTCACCTTCCTTTGACCAGGCATAACCATAGATTCCCAAACAAACACAAACAAAGCATTGTAGTCTGGATGAAATAAAAACATTTGCTAATGGGGAAATAGAGCCCTTGGTGGAAAATGAGACTCAGAAACAGCAGTCAACTGTATAAAAGCTTTAATCCATCACTCTTCTGGTGTGACAGGGTGCCAGGTCAAAGAGACAGGTGGGATATTTGTTGTTTGGAAATTCCATCCCCTCAGTGACTTGCTGTTTTCTGCTAAACAAGAAATAACCTTGCTCCACCCAACCCCCCCCCCCCCCCCCTTTTTTGTAAA